>CACRXK020001664.1:0-49553 GCA_902702795.2 Paramuricea clavata
TGTGCAATTGCAAACAATTTTCAAAGGAGTAGGGTACATAATTGCAATATAAAACATATAAGTAAATTATACATGTCATGAACTTACCAGTTTGTGTTGAGTTAAATTAAAAAATTTTTATGACATCAAATATTATTTATTTATTTGCAAATCAAAACTTAACATTTTAAAATTCTCATGTTTTGTATTGTGCCCGCAATATATTAATGGTATTAACCGCTGTAAATATGATATACAATTAAAAATTTTTAATACATTAGTACATTACATTTGCACTCAAAAGTTCAGGAAGTGAGTTTCTAGAAAGGATGAAAACTCCATTTTATGTAGGGTATGTAAAACGTAATTGTTGTTTACTGTTTATTTTGTATTCAGGTATGGGGAATTTAAGCGATGAGAGTTGCAAAACTTGCAAATGTAGTCTGACTTGTCTCTTTGACGTCATCATGCAACTATTTAATATTGTGCTACATTCATTATTCAATTTATTCACAGCAATTAGCCTTCTATAAACCATACAAATGATTATTGCTTGTAGCCCACCTTGCCTTTAACATTGATCCTATCTAATGAATTAATATAACTAACTTGATTATGTTGCTAGTCGAGTATGGGACCTATGGGTCTTTTATATCAACACGAGTGGAAATTGGGAAAACGAGAAATGAATTGTGTGGAAACACGACGCCTGAAAAAATTTAGCACATAGAAATATAAAGAAAGAAATTTTCCGACATTTCTGTGTTGACATTGAGTTATATCAACACGGCTCTTAGCCAATCAGCATTCAGAATTTACAAATGCTATATTATAAAATCTGTTATCAAACTTATGTCACAGAAGTGGTAAAGGACATATGTGACAACTGAATGATACCTTTCGTAAATGTTTTGGCCAGGGGTGGGTATTTATTTTTTAATTGATATTTGAGGTTGGGTAATTAATTTTTTTTACTTTTTAATGGTTGGGTCGGCAAAATTTTTGCCTCGAAAAACATTTCTCTTCGGTGCCACCCCCCGCCTTAAATAATGACCGGTCCCTAATCATTATAATACGCTTTATCGCATATTACTCGGCACTGACGCAGCTAAAATTTATATTCTCGGTTTAGCAATCTTGTATCAAGAAATTTTAAGGTTCTCTCTTTGGGGTCCATTTTGAGCTGCGGGCCCGCGCTCCTCCCCCCGTCTCGGCGAGCCTGTCTGTCGACCCACAAAATACCACACACACCAACTGCACAATCTGACCAAAGTGTCTGCCTAAAGTGCACGCGACAATTGATTACGTGCTTTATCTTATAAAGTTCTCTATTGTTGTTAGTGATGAATGTGGATGATGACGTCAGCAGTGAGGATGAGTGGAACGACATACAGACAAATAGTGAAGATAATGATGACGTCATTGACGAGACTGAAGAAAACACGGTGTGTATATCTAATTATAAATAGCTCTTTGTTTATCCCTTTATTTATGTCAGGGAAAGGTTTACAGGTAAACTATGTGAAGCGTTCCTCTCTTGAGTTTCTAAATCGAATGCAATTTTCCTCATTACCTTTGCAATTTAAAAAACTCCCTTGCAAATCCCTTGAGGGAATTTGCAATGTTGCTAATTTTCCTCAGTTCCTGTTAGAAGTTCTTAAGGTTACAGGACACCCTTTTTGGCGTTTGGCGGAAAATCGCTACTGCGCGCTCAATATCAGTCCGATTTGAATCAAATTTTCACCAAATGTTCGCCAGTGTATGCAAAATATGGTAAAGTTGTAAAATTAACAAACAATAAAATAATATAAGAATTATTCAGGAAAATCTTAAATCGCGGTACCGTTACGCTTTTGAGTTGTGCTCCTGCTGGTTTTAAGTTATATTTATGAAAATATCATTTTTATACAGTAAAATAGTTGTTCTAAAAAATTGTGTTCGGAAATTTTTGTTTATTTCGTCATTCCGCTGATATGGCGATTTCTTTGACGACTGCAATATATTTCTGAATTGTTTGAGTGAATTGCTCTTTATTATTAAAATATCGAAAATTAAAGAAAAGCCGAACACGATTTTGAAATTGACGTCTTTAGCTATGTCCTGTGAAAATTTGAGAAAAATTGGTCAAAACCCGCAGGAGCACAACTCGTTTGAAAATCAGTAATTACCGTAAAATTCTTCGGGAGAAAATTGAATTTGAATATTACATTTTCAATGTTTTTCTTATTGCAGCGAAATGTATTTTATTAAATAACTCTGCGAGTTTTCAACATTTTTCGTTCAAACTTGGTCAGATAGTAGAACTAGTCTAATGCTTTCATGGAAACCAATAAAAAAATTTTAGTCAAAATTAACCCTCAAAGGTGTTCTGTAACCTTAACTTCCTGTTTTGCTCTGTGCGTTGTAATTGGCTAACAAAAATAATCCACCAGTGACAACGCTCAGAACAGAACAGGAAGTTAGGAAAATTTAAAATGAAGTTTTTTGCATTGGAATATTGCAACAGCCGATAGGAACATTTCAAATTCCCCCAAGGGATTTCCAAAGAGTTTTTCAAATTTGCAAAGCTAATGAGGAAAATTCCAAATGAGTCAGGAAGTCAAAGTAGGAACGCTTCACGTAGTTTACCTGTAAAAGATGAACATTTTCCTCTGGTAGATCTTGACCATTTACTATGATTGTAAATTTAACAATTTTAAGAATCATCCTGTACATCAGAATGTTTCAGTGCATGCAGTTTATTGTAGATTCTACCAGTTAATTCCAGTCTTACTCTGTGAGGTTATACGTGGTTATTTTTAAACTACCTGGGGCCGGTTGTGCAAAGGGTGTATAGTGCTATCCACCGTATAGTGATTTATTTTTTCAATCGTTTTTAAAACACTTAAAATGCTATTGATAAAAAGAAACTTCAATTTATAAATACAAAAGTTTAATCTGGGTTATATCAATCAACGGGTTATTTTAGGAACCGATCTTCGTACAACCGGCCCCTGGCTTGGAAAAATCAAAGAATAAAGGAATACCGAAAAGTGTGATACTGAGTATTTTGTCCCTTTGTAGCCTGCAGACAATCATTCTGTGTGCGAAGAGAATGAAGAAAACCCGGAGTTAGTAGCTTCAAGAATAAGTCAAACCAAGGTAAGGATTGACCAGTTTCTATATTTCATTTATTTATTTATTTATTAAAGTTATTATTGACCCAAATATAAAAACACTTGATTGCAAAATTTACAGAATCCATTTCCAGCCGACAACTTTAGAAAATACAATATAAAACATACTGTGAATAAAAGCATTTTGTGCTCTCAAGATTTGAGTTATCAACAAGAATACACGATATATGCGCTCAAAACCTGAAATAAAATCGAAATACCAGCACTGCCTATCATGTCTTCTTGTTGACGCCATATTTAGAGCAATATAAGCATGTGGGGGGGGGGGGGCACCACCAATAATTTCCGAATACTTTTACTACTAGCTGAATAATTGTGTAACAAAGCTGTGACAACCATGAAACATGATAGACTATAAATTAAGCTATACTGCATATTGCATGAAATATAAGAAAAAATTTCAGATTCAAATTAGTTCGTATATTCACAACAGATTTTAATATAGATTTTCACAAATGAAGATTTCAAGAAAATCAAGCTAACAAAGATTATCCAACAAGTTAATCCAAAAGGTGGAAAGAAAAGGAAACGTGAACAAACTATCGACGAACCTTCCGAAAAGTAATTTCGTCTCCATTGCCTTCATGACTTTTTATATTTTGTGATGAGATCATGAAGAAGACACAATAATATTTCATGTTGGTCTATTTTATTTGTGCAGGAAAGATTTATTGTCAGTTGATGATATTGAACAAATTACTGGGAAGAAACGAAGAAGCAATAAAGAAGAGAGGATAGCGTCAGCGAAGGTAGAAATAGCTTTTATACTCATAAAGAACATATAAATAAGACAAAAATTGAATCTAAAACTTAGGATACCTGATCAAAAGGATACCTGATCAAATTTAATTAAAACTTATTTGAATAAACTAACTAGCTTTGACTAGCAACCTCGAATTAGCCACAATCACTGACGCTTGTACGGGTAATAACTGGTGCCACTTACGATATAAGGTCACTTGACATTCTTAATACCCTGTCTTGGGAAACACTTGACAATAGAAGAAATAAGTCCAAGGCTGTGTTTATGTACAAAGTGCTAAATGACCACGCTGCCCCGGGTCTAAAAGAATCTCTTCACAAAAGGAATGTGACACAAAATACCTATAATCTCAGAAATAGCGAAAATGATTAACTCTTCCAAAACCTAGAACAGAATATCTAAGAAGAAGCTTTAAGTACAGTGCGCTATGTTATGGAATGACCTTTCGCTGCAGCTAAATCGGCGATACTCTCGGCTGCTTCAAAAAAGAGATAGGTGCAAGCTAGAGGATGATTCTGTGCTATATGTGTGCTAATCTAACTTTTGTAATAGTTGTATATAGTAATATAGCCAGATGAGCGTATAGCTATTGTATTTAGTATAAATGTTGTATATCAAATGAGCTTTCGCGCGTTCTGATTGGCTAGTTGACTAGTAAATCTGACGTATTATTTACCACCTGACGAGTAAATAATGCTTTTCAAAAAGAATGATTCGGCAAATTTAGTTTTTCAAAATCTACAAAATATTGAAAAAATCGATATAGGCCTATGTCATGTTTTTATTGTGCTGTGTATGGTGTCCTGCCGCTGTCCTGTCTTCGAGACTTGCAAAGTGAAAAGTGTATTAAAACTTTATTTCCAGGCATTCGAGCAATTGTTTTACATTCAATTTTACCAATTTTCTCAGACATTTCCTGAACAAATTAATGCTAAACAGAAACTATTTTTAAATTTTAAACCAGAATAATATGAAACTGGTTTTTCGTATCTCTGAGGATGGTTCTGAAATTTAAATTTTAAGTTTGGTGAAAAAGTCATCTCATCATTGTGTGTACATTCTAAGCAGAAATGGAGACAAAAACAACTTTGTAATAAAGATAAAGTCACACAGGAAGCCATTTTGAAAGCGTGCGCGTGTACAAGTAACACTGCTTTAAAACAGTAACCGTAATTAAACCGGCCGAAAACAGTTTTATTTCTGAATTTTAATTTAATTGATATTTGGATATTTGTTTTATTCATTAAAAAATTATACTAAAACAATTATTCGCCTCAGGCTTAGTGATCGATAACGGTGAATATTCACCTCGACTTCGTTTCGGTGAATATTCACCGGTACGTTATCACTAATTCGCCTTCGGCAAATTTTTGTTAAATATTATAGCGTATCAATTTTCGAAACCAAGCACAAAAGGCCATAATAGTGCGTTCAGTATTACGAATTTTTTTTTTGGAAGGGTAATTGAAGCCCAGTGAACTCCATTTCTTTTATCTGGAACGATAACATGAGAGAAACGTGAAGCCAATGCCAACGCCACTTCGTGCTAACGCCAGTATGCTGACGCGCGCTGATTTGTGATACACCGCGCGGTGAGCCAGTATAAGGGACGAAACTGACGTAGTATATGGCGTGGAAATGGCATGGAGAGCTGAAGCCACTGCTCACGCGTTGCTCACGCGAGGCTTCACTTTTTAACTCTCAAATGACTGAATGTTATCGTTCCAGGTAAATAGATTGAGTTCACTGTTGAAGCCTTCACCCACACTGCAAAAAACCAATTTCTTGTTTTAAGATATTAATATATTATTTTAAGCACAAAATTACTTGTTTTAAGAAAAGTTTACTTGTCACGTGGGTAAATAAAATATTCTAGGTAAGAATCAGATTTCAAGAAAATTTTTCTTAAAATAAGAAAATTAATCTTGGTTACAACAAAATTCTTGGTAACAAAATTTTTCTAATTTTGTCCCGTGGGTAAGTAAAATTTTCTTGTCAAGAATATTTTTCTTATTTTAAGAAAAAGTTCTAGCAAAATTTTCTTATTTCTAGAAAAAAATTCTTAGTTTCCCAAGAATTATTTTCTAGTAATAAGAAAATTTTGCTAGAACGTATTCTTGAAATAAGAAAAATAATCTTAATAAGAAAATATTACTTACCCATGCATGGGACAAAATTAGAAAAATTATCTTGAATTGATGCATATATGCTTATTTATATTTTTTTCTATTTGATTTAAATTTGTCTATATAACTACTTTTTAGTTCTGTATATTTATTTCTGTCCACTCATGACTTTATTGTTTTGTATGCACGGGAAGGGTTGGGATAAAACGCGGATGCGGACGGACGGACGGACGGACACGCGGACGGACGGACGGACACGCGGACGGACGGACGGACGGACACGCGGACGGACGGACGGACACGCGGACGGACGGACGAACGGACACGCGGACGGACGGACGGACGGACGAAAGGGTTAAAATGCGAATGCGGACAAAAAGGATAAAATGCGGACTGTTTCATTGCCCTAACATAATTCGTTATTTCGGAGACACAATTCATAGACTTAGTACATGGTAAATTCCAGCTAGAGTTTCAGCCGCTTGCCGAAATATATGCAAGGTCATAGAGAATTGTGCTGGGTTTTTTCTCCCGTAGTAAAATACCATTAACGGTGGTGTTGATTTCTGGATGAAAACAGCATGAATGCAACATAATATACGAAATGCACAGAGCTAGTGCTATTTCTGGATGAAAACAGCATGAATGCAACATAATATACGAAATGCACAGAGCTAGTGCTGATGCCTTACCCGCGATATATTTTACGGAAATCCCAACGCAAAAATATATAACAACAAGGTAATTACAACAGGGTATTAACAACAGGTATTACGAATGTAATAATCAATATTAAAATACACGTAGTTATGTAAGGCGGAGGAGGCTTTGCTTTGCAGTAAATAATTGCTCCAGGTATGAACCATGCTGAATAGTCAAATTAGCGAGCACAAAGCAAATATAGTGACTTTAAAGAAATTTCTATAAATGTTTAATTAAGACGTTTAGTGTTTAATTAACTGCTAGACGTACATCCAGGCTCTAAATAGTTACTTTCAAGAAAAATTAGGTAGATACTACAAATGTTTAAGTTGTTAATAAACAACCTCAAGAAATCGGATTTTGTGCAAGGCTGCCAAGACTGATATTCTATTTTTTTTAATATTCTGGAGGAAACACAGTGAAGGTTAGTTTTTGTAGTGAATACTATTTATCAATACTGCATGATTACTGTTGATTTGAAGCTCGATTTGAAGCTCGATGATTGTCGGTGAAACGATCGAGGACGCAAAATCAATGGACAATGGCGGATTTTCAAGAAAATCATTAGTTCCAAACTAGGCCGTTTCAATTTTAATAAGTTTTTGTTCCAACTGTGTCTTTAAAGGTTTATAACTATATATTTTGAAAGCTTCAAATGCGTGTGTTTACATGCGCAGCAAGGCGAGATTTTGAAAATGTAATAGATATTTTTGAATTTCCATGGCATAACAACAGTTTGTTGCGAACATTTTCTCGGCGAATTTTCTACTAACCTGAATATAAAATAGAACTAAAACTAAAATATAGGCATTTTCATAAGCTTTCAAACCATCCGAGTTGGGGGTGTATGTCGTTAAATTTCGAATTAATATAAGCGGTTGAACCTCGTGCCTAAAACCAGACATTATATTGTCCGACTAGAATGTGTATTCCGACGGCAATTTTTACATCCTCGTTTAGGCAACGAATTCTCGCTCAATATTCTAGCTACAATATTATAGCTCGTACCAAAATGTAGCTGAATTGACCAGCTATCTGACAATATGTGTAAAATTATTGTAGCTGTAATATTCGCACAGATATAGTCGATTAAAAGTCGTATGTTTATGTTGCATTAAACTTTCTAATTATAATTCTGGTTTCAATTAGTTTTGTTTACATTGTGTGAATTTGACCCCGTCGTTTAGATAACGTTTTCTCGCTCAATATAGTAGCTACAGGAATATAGCTCCCACTAAATTGTAGGCATTTTCACAAGCATTCAAACCATCTGCGGTAGGGGTGAATATCGTTAAATTTCGAATTAATATAAGCGGAACAAGGGGGAATTTCGTTCTCGACCAATCAGCGCTTTTGTTTACATTTTTGCCCTAAGCCAATCAGAATGCGTAAAACGCTTCATCACATGAAATTTGTAAACAAACATATGGGGTTACTTCAGAGCTTTGCTGCAAGCGGTTTTTTGGTTTTTTGCCATGAAATTCATATATGTTGTTCTTAAAAGAATTCTCCTCAACTTCCTCGTGGCGATTTTTGATTAATTGCGTGATTGCGAAGATATGGGTCTTCAAACTTTGCGTTGCGCAGCTTAAATACCACCCCTCGAATTTGTAGGTTCCGAACGGATTAGCGTTTTTAAAAGCCTTTCAAATCGAGGTTTGAGACGTTTTATTTTTTAAAAGATACTTTTATCTTCATATTTTCACAGTAACTTATTAATATCCTGTGTAACAAGTAAACAGGGCATTTCCGGGCCGGGACAAGTTGACATGTCGATTTCTTGCCAAACAGCGTGGCGATCAATATGGCGAATATCTAAATACAGGGAATTTTTAAAATTTTGTTGGTATAAATGGGATAAAGAAGCTCATCAAATATTTGGACTATGGACCTTCAAACTTATGCCAAGTATTTATTTGATTGATTAGCTCAATAACTGTTTTTTGGCTCGTTTTTCGTCGATTTCGACATTTAGTCGAGCTTAGTCGACTTCAAAATAATGTGTCAACATTGCGTGTTGCAGCCTGTGGATATGAATATTTTCGTTTGTTTGACCATAACACTTTTCTTCACTGCTTTTAATCCTTGAATGACAATATATTCATTGGTCTCAGAGTCCTAAACTTAAGGAAGATGGATGACTTTGGGATAGATATCAATTTTGTTCAGATATCAAAATTTATGGACATATATAGTCACAGAGCATAGTCATAGGACCCTCGATCATTGTTTCTTCCTTAATCTGGCCCACTAGTCACAAATGGGGCCTGTTCTTATGACCTGGCTAGGCAGGAGACAACATTTGCCAGTATTGCCGATATACTATCCTGCTACTATCCTGGTTAAGCACAAGGTATCCGTTGCCAGAATCCCAACTATGCAAGCCAAGAAATTCACCATTTACAGTAAACATTCTATCCCACAACCAGGCAACATGAACTTGCCTTTAGGGTCCCATGCTGCCTAGCCCAGATCATATCAACAGACCCTTAGCAGATCCTGAAACTACAATTGGAACATTTTAGGCCATAATCTTGTAGAATCAACCAGGTATTGTGAGTAGTATAATATCACACTGGGCAAGCTGGTCTTGCCCATTTATATGGGCTAAATATACGCCTGCCCATGGTAACATACTGCCTCGTATATTAATTTTATATGTTTGAGATTGCATTCACATGAAACAGCCTGGTTAAATTTATTGGCCCAGCATCTGCTTGAGCAAGTTGATATCCTGCATTGGGAGTCTCACACTAATAAAGGTCATAAGCTGGCCAACCAGCTCTCTCGACTAAAAATCATGTTATAATACACAATTTGGCCCAAGTAAGTAAGAAATTGATTAATGTAAGCCTTCTGAAGCTGTTGTCATTAACAAATTAACCAGCATTTCACACAAATTTCTTGACAACAGTTGCCAGGTTAGCCTGGCTCCTGTGAGGCAAATGACAAACTAGCCCTGAAAAGAAAATCCAGCCATGTTTGCTGGGCTAGCATTTTCTTGGCTTACATATAGCCAGGATTCTGGCAATGGAAACCTCACGCTTAGCTAGGCCGATAGTAGCAGGATAGGATAGAACATACTGGCAAATGTCGTCTCCCACCTAGCCAGGTAATATGAACAGGGCCCAATTGTGACAAGTAAGCCAGATGAAGTAAAAAAACAATGAAGTTCACATACGGGTATATATTCATAAATTTTGATACCTGAACAGCAACATTGAACAAAATCATTCTGTCCCAATGTCATCCATCTACCTTAAGTTTAGGACTCTGAGACCAATGAATATATTGTCAATCAAGGATTAAAACCAATGAAGACAAGTGTTATTGTCAAACAAACGAAAATATTCATGTCCACAGGGTGCAACACGCAATGTTGACACATTATTTTGAAGTCGACTAAGCTCGCCTAAATGTCGAAATCGACGAAAAACGAGCCAAAAAACAGTTATTGAGCTAATCAATCAAATAAATACTTGGCATAAGTTTGAAGGTCCATAGTCCAAATATTTGATGAGCTTCTTTATCCCATTTATACCAACAAAATTTAAAAAATTCCCTGTATTTAGATATTCGCCATATTGATCGCCACGCTGTTTGGCAAGAAATCGACATGTCAACTTGTCCCGGCCCGGAAATGTCCTGTTTACTTGTTACACAGGATATTAATAAGTTGATGTGAAAAAATGAAGATAGAAGTATCTTTTAAAAAATAAAACGTCTCAAACCTCGATTTGAAAGGCTTTTAAAAACGCTAATCCGTTCGGAACCTACAAATTCGAGGGGTAGTGTTTATAAGCTTGCGCAAGGCAAAGTTTGAAGACCCATATCTTCGCAATCACGCAGTTAATAAAAAATCGCCTCGAGGAAGTTGAGGAGAATTCTTTTAAGAACAACATATATGAATTTCATGGCAAAAAAACAAAAAACCGCTTGCAGAAAAGCTCTGAAGTAACCCCATATGTTTGTTTACAAATTTCATGTGATGAAGCGTTTTACGCATTCTGATTGGCTTAGGGCAAAAATGTAAACAAAAGCGCTGATTGGTCGAGAACGAAATTCCCCCTTGTTAGGTTAATCCATTTAAAATTATGTTAATTTTCTTCATTCAAATCAATGTATTCAATTATAGAGTAACTTTTACAAGTATGTGTATCTGGAAAATTAACTACGTGCGGCGTAAACAACATGAGGAACCCATTAAGTGTTCACGAATTTACATGAAAAACAAATGAAGTCTTCAACGTAATAACTAAAGCATTGCCAAATCTTATGAAATTCATTATCCCTTAATATTGACTAGGAATATTCTTCCTCTGGGAAAACACGGTCTAAAGATGCTTTCATAACCGCAAAACAGTCAGGCTTGTATTCTTCTCTATTTCTACTGTACTTCAGTGTATAAAAATCTCGACAATACCTTATCAAGTTCTTCAACCTTGCTCGTCTTCAGTTTTTCGCCGATATTCCTGAACGCCACACACTTTTTAAACACCCAAGCTCATAAATTGGTGCTTTTTCTCATATTTCGGTCTCACTAGATGGTTTTGAATAACGTCGCTATCGGCAACTCCAAAGCGAGAAGCCATTGCAGTTTTGTTTCGCTTATTTTCAAAGAAGAAATTTCCCGCTGCTTGCGCGTCTCAGCCAATCATGTGCAAGTAATTTTGTCCTGAATTAAGAAAAAATGCCCTGCTCATTAGCCAATCATATTCGAGTAATTTTGTCCTCTATATGACTACAAGTGAAATCCTTTCACGCACATGCGAAATTTCACTTTGTAATTTGCAATTTCATGAGAAATCCTTATCTTTTCGCACGTGAAATTTCACTTGTAATTTCATGTGAAATCTTTTCACAAGTGAAATTTCACTTGTTATCACATGATTTCACATGAAATCACATGTGTGAATTTTGATGATGATTTGTGAGGATAATTATCATATATTAAATAACAACAGGCAATACCAATCAATTTGTTATCTTCTGTATATAGACATTATTCTATTGTTTAAAAGAGCTTTAGGAAATTGTTGGTTTTTATCTATTTTACAACAAAAAAGCAATTTCGTGATTCGCTATCCACCCAGTAATTAATGTTGTAGGGCAGAAATATTAACGATTTTTCAGATTGTAAAAAACAGAAACGAAATGTGTCGAATTTTGTCTTAATTAAATTAATTTGGGTCCTGTGAGATGGAAGATTTTTAGTAAGAGAATTTTGTCGTCATTGCTTAATTTTGTGGTTTTACAATCCGAACCCTTTGTCGGATTTCTTAGTGGGATACATTGTTCATGTCAATTCACAACCAAACCAACTCGAACTTTCATTTATATTTTTTAAGCTTCACATTTCGGCTCATAGGGGCATAGTTTTACAAAGAAATTTACCAGTATCACGTAACTGTTTATATTGCTTTGAAATTAGATACGTCTTTTTTGGAAATGGTGGATCAATTCTGACGCGAATCAATTATAACGGAGAGGACCTGAAGAAGTTCAATATAAAAGATGACCAATCAAAGTTTTATCTTGATTATGTCAACAAAGAACTGTACTATTATCGAAAAAGTAATACGAGTGTAAATATATGTTTCTTGGATTATGACGGTGTTCTATTGAACAATATTTTATTTCCTGAAGGTAACGTTAGTGCATTGAGCGTTTTCGGAGATTTTCTCTTCCTCCAGAAAGTGGGCACAAGAGTAATTCACGAGATGGATGTATCCACGAGTGTTGCATATCGACACATTTCTTTACCCAAACCGTTTAGCCGTTTGAATGACATACTCATTGTGGACCAATCCCAGTATCCAACAGGTGAGATAACACAACATGCTTGTGCGACATTCATTGGCAAAAAATCATAAATTTCCAATGAAGAAATCCCAAAGTTGTAAAAGTAGTATAGGGAAGAGGGGTTCTACGTCGGGTGGATCGTCTGATCCACCCATTACGTCATCAGGATATCATATCATTCCGATTACACGCGCTTGTAATGTATTTAGAGAGTGTGGGCCAATTATTACTAGCATTTTAAGATAATTTTTAAGGTTTAATACTTTGCTAATATTTATACCCACATATACTAACAAAGTGAGTGATTGAGTGAATTTTGACACGTTCTCGATATATATTCTACTAAAGTTGCTGTAATGCTTGTGGGACGTGGATATGGTACTTTTAAGTTTGCGCAGTGAGAATTGTGTATTACAAAAACTCCTGAGTTATCGGAGTTTGCAAAGTTTCCGGGGGAAATTTTGCAGAGAATATCCCAGTTTATTCCAAATTCCGCAACATCATAAAGGACAATAGAAATAGAGTATAAAATGGCATTTGAATTCATCGTATTACAATGTTTTGTTAGATTATCTTAGAGTGTCCACTACCTTAACACCATCCTAGGTTTTCCCTGGGAATGTATTCACCATGTTTAGGACTTTTAAATAAGGAATAATAAAAATCCAGACATACATATGAAGACAGAACTAAGCAGTTGCTAAGCCCAAGTTAAAACAGAACTAAGCAGTTGCTAAGCCCAAGTTAAAATCGTGGTCAACGCTGTTGTTATGATCGATATTTGCATATTACAGAGTCATTAAAAAGTGATTAACCTGCCCACTCCATGTGGATATATACAATTTTTTTTAATTTCACCCAGCGAGCTTGAGACCGGAAAAAAAATACTAACGAACAGAGAGTTATTACATGCAAGATATATCTAAGTTTTGTCGTTTGTGGCTCGTTAAAACGTATACCGCCAAAGTCATTAACAGTTATTAATTGGTTACAAGCAAAATTTTAATCTCTTAAGTGCTTATTATTGATAGATAGGGATTATATAATCGGGCGCGTGGCCTTGCATGCAAACGTTTGCACAAGATTTCACTTTTAAAACACATTTATTTCTTCAAAATGTTTCACAAAGTTATGCTTCCAATATATATCGTCACTTGTTTGAGACGTTTCACTATCCGATTCGTCATCGTGGGTGCTTTTTATCATCTTTTGATATATCCTAAGATATTTGTGTTATATCCTCAGATATTGTATGGTATACTAAGATACTGTATGATATTCTAAGATGTTGTATGATATTGTAAGATCTGTTGATATCCTAAGATACTGTATGATATCCTAAGATACTGAGCGATATTCTAAGATATTGATATCCTAAGATACTGTATGATATCTTAAGATATTGTATGACATCCTAAGATACTGTATGATATCCTAAAATACTGTGTGATATCCTATGATATCTCAAGACATTGTATGATATCTTAGGATATCACACAGTATCTAAAGATATCATACAATATCTTTGGATATCATACAGTATCGTAGGATATCATACAGTATCTTACAATATCTTACAATATCTTAGGATATCACACATTATCATAGGATATCAGTATCATAGGATATCATTATCTTAGGATATCATTTTCTTAGATGATAGATAGATAATCTGTTTATTAAAATCACCTAGCAGCCATGCATAGAGCTGAATTACATGATTCTTATATAAAGCGGTTTAAAACAATTACAAAAATTCCTAATTTAATATTATAAAAAGTATCTCTGAACTATTAGTTCTGTATTATAAAATACTAATTTTTACGAGTTTATT
This sequence comes from Paramuricea clavata, assembly GCA_902702795.2. NCBI lineage: Eukaryota > Metazoa > Cnidaria > Anthozoa > Malacalcyonacea > Plexauridae > Paramuricea > Paramuricea clavata. Next base: position 14,383 of record CACRXK020001664.1, read on the forward strand.
AGACTAGATATTATAAAAGTATTTTTATATCTATTAGTACGATATTTTGGAATATTAAAAAGTTTTTCGTTCCTAAAATTATATGTATCGGATGTCACCTTAGGTGGCAGTAAGTTGTGAAGCTTATGGTCCTCATTGTCCAGAATCGAGTTAAAAAGTTTCTTACATAAATCACCCCTGCGTGTAGATAAAGTCTTTAATTCTAACATGTCTAGAGCATCCTGGTAGGACAGTTGAGGGTAAATTATGCGCAGTGCTCTCTTTTGAATCCTTTCAATAACATCAGATAGGTATTGTGGCAAGCCATAATGAAAAACTTGGCATGAATATTCCAGTATTGACCTTATTGAAGCGACATAGAAGCACTTGAGATCACCAGCATCAAGTCCAAACCTTCTGAGCTGTTTCAACAGGTAAATTCGCTGGGATGCCTTATTGACTATTTTTTCCACGTGATCGTTCCATTTCAAGTCCTTTGTGATTGTTAAACCAAGAATCGATATTTTGTCAGCTCGTTCGATTTGTGATTGATTAATACTGATGGGGGGGAAATTTGGTTCATTCCGTTTAAAAGACACAACAAATTCTTTACATTTTGATGGATTAAGCTGGAATTTATTTCTTTCAGACCAGTCAACAATAGAGTTAGTTACTTCTTGCAGAGAACTGTTTTCTGCCTGATCGGTGATGTATTCTGAAATATTAGTATCGTCCGCATATTTCATCATATCCCCATCAAATTGATCGTTAGAAACTACAAGGTCATTGATCATCAGCAAAAAGAGCCATGGGCCGAGTTTAGTTCCTTGAGGGACTCCAGCATTGACAGGTTTCCAATTGGAAAAACAGTTCGGGGAAAGTTTTACCCTTTGTAGTCTTCCCCTCAAAAAGTCTGAAATCCAGTTTAAGGTTGATGTTTTTAGACCTATTCCCTGAAGTTTTCTATAAAGAGTATTATGATCTATAAGATCAAAAGCTTTCCGATAGTCCGTAACCAGTGAGCGCACACATCCACCCTCTTTGTCTACTGTCTTTGACCAACGGTGGATTAAGGTAATTAAAGCCAGGGTGGTATTAGAACCTGGTATGAAGCCATATTGGTTACAATCCAGGCGATCCATTATTGCCGGTTTTAGATCGTATTTTATTACGGCATCTTCAGCGATTTTACTGAGTGTTGAGGTAAGAGATATAGGTCTAAGATCTTTATTAACATCTATCACCTGTTTAACTTTTGGGATTGGGCAGATGTTAGCCATTTTCCAGCAGGCAGGTACTCGATTTTCCTTAAATGATGTGTTTATAATAATTGAGATTGGCATTGCTAGAATAACTGCAAACTTCTTTAAGACCCAGTTGGGCAGGCAATCTGGGCCACTGGATTTTCCCAGCTTAACACCATTTAACGATTTAAAAACTTCTTCTTCAGTCAAACAAATTATACTATTATTATCGGTCATGGTAATGGTACTATCAGATAGTGGCTGGTAGTCGCACATAGGTTCCAAGAAACAGTCATTTATCAAGTTACTAAGTGAATCGAGGTCTTGTGTATCTTGTTGCAGGTTTGCAAAGATATTACTCGTCGACTTTTGTTGATGACCACAGAGACGTTTCACCTCCTTCCACCAATCTTTAGGTTTAGTGTGTTTGAGTTCTTTCACCTTAGCTTCATAATATAATTTACGGCAGTTTTTCCTAGATCGATTTACTTTATTCCTTAACTGTTTATATAAAGCATGTTTGTTCTGCGCAAGAGCCTTTTGTCTTTTTTTAATCAAACGTTTCAGGTTGCTGTTCATCCAAGGTTGATCATTTTGATGAACCTTCACAGTCTTCAGTGGCATTAGGGTATTAAGTCCATACTTTATAACGTCAGTAAAGTTATTCAGGTTTTGATCACAAGACTGGTTTGGATTAACCACTATGTCCCATGGCACTTCGCATAAAAATCTTCCTAGGCGACGGATGCTGCTTGGCCTCTTGTCCCTCACGTTAATAATAGTTTCTTTAGACTGGTTACCACGAATTTTTTCTTTAGAAAAGGCAACAACAGTAAGGTGGTCCGATAAACCAAGTGGAGGAGTACTTAAAGGCTCTTCGTAGAAGTTGGACAAATTTGTCAAAATTAAATCTAATTTACTTGTTCCTCTAGTATTAAAATTTACAATCTGCCTGAGTTGAAATTGATGGCTGATATGTCTTATAGGTAGTTTATTAAAATCTCCTGCCAGGATTAAGCCGCAGTTAGGATATCTGGTTTCCAATAACTCTAATGATGACTGTAAGTATTGTAGCGTATCTGACTTGTTTGCAGTGGGTGGGTGGTATAAAACTGCTGCGACGAGTGTTGAAAAGCCTCTTGGTAACCTACATGGGTTGATTTTGACCCACAGCACTTCACATTCATTTTCATTTGGTATATCGGGGATAACATTCGCTACATAAGAAGCTTTTATATATATACATACCCCGCCATGTTCCTTTCCTATTCTGTCTCGTCGAAAGACTCTATAGCCATTGATTTCAATTACTTCATCGGGTACGGAACTTTTCAGCCACGTTTCACTAATAAAAACTAGATCTGCATTGTTTTGCTTTGTAACATGTTCTAATTCGTCCATTTTGGGGACCAGTGACATCACATTAGTTAGTAAAAGATTAGGAACAAATTCCCGACTACAACCAACTTGAAGGAATTTTGAGGAATTTTTTTTGAACACTATCAGGTTTAATTTTAATGCAATTTGCTAAATTTGCCCCTTTGTAAAACGTTTTATGTTTACGATATTGTGAAGCAATCACGGGGATTGGTTTTTGCAGCATTTGGGTTGATGTCGTAGTTGGATCTGGAATAGAACTGATAGAACTGATTTTGGACGTAGTTGTATGCTTATTTTGACCAGATGCATTCATTTCAGGTTTTATTTCAATTAGATTAGAGTTATTCGTGAGTGAATTAGGGACATTGTGCCTTGATATACAATTACGTGTTCGATTAGATGTAATTCTCACAGGGATCTTATTCACCTTCATTATTGCGTCCTGGTTATTTGGCTGACTAAGACAAGAAATTCCTTCCAGCCAGGGGGTCTGTGCTTTAAGCGGCTCTTCCGAAAATTTGCCTGTCTGAGGTGCCATTGTGGGGTAGTAACCCGGGAATTATGCCGGTCTCGTGTTTGAGCTGGTCTAGTACGAGGGCGAGTCCGAGAATAATTTATATGCGGTTGTGGACGTCGTGGTTGCGGTTGGTGTGAGCTGAGTTTGAAAGGTGGAAATAACATTCGATCGTCCTTAGTAGCTTTAGATTGCATTTTCCCTTCACCAGTATCTTCAGGTGCGCTGTTAGCTATGTCCTTATAGGAACTTTGCGGCTGTTGCTTACTCAATTGTAGCAGACTTGTAGGTATGCTACTCATTAAGGGCAGAAAAACCTGTTGAGAGCGTTCATTAGATCTACAGGTAGGTGGTTCGTGTGGCACAGGTTGTAGTTTCAGCTCGACCGAATCTTTAAGTCCGGATTTAACCTTTCGTGGAGGGGGCGATTGATCCTTATCAGAAAAAGTTTTAATTTGGACAATTTCTTTGTTATTGACCAGATGTAAATTTTCACTATTTTCTTGATTTTGCATATTTATATTGGAATCATCCGCCTGAGTATTAGGTAAATTGCTTCTGCTCTCATTATGAATAAGCCAATTATGATTTCTATTGTGTTGGCATTGTTCTTGATCATGGCGTTCTGCAACTAGGGATTCAACATTTTGATATTCGCTTTCAACCTTGATTAATTTTTCTTGAAGACTATTAATAATATTATCTCGTTTCTCCAATTCTCTGTTTTTTTCGTTTAAAATTGACGAAAACTCTCTGAGCAATGTTTCAACTCTAAGGTCGTAGGATATTTGATGGCTTTCCGTGCCTGAGGGGCTCAAGATAACACTCATAGATTCTATAATATTGTTTGTGGAATCTATGACCCGATTAATAGATTCTATTTGTTTTTGTATAACTGCAATGTCTAATTTGACATCTTTTAGATTTGCAGTATAAGATCTACAGGCACAAGTATGATTCTCTGGGGGAGATTGGTTAGGATCAACGCTATTTTCACTAACAGTTTTGATTGATTCGACCAGGGGAGGCTCGGTTTCTAGCAACGCATCCGCAACTGTAGGGGATAAACAGTCTGTATGCACCTTTGTTGGTTCCAAAACACTCACCAGAAATTCTTTAAACATGTCTCCATCCTTTCCGTGGAACAATAAGGAGTTTAGTTTGCCCGGATACCAAGTCATAGTAAGATCATGGTTTTGACTTTTGAATTGTTTAGCTCTGCCGCCAGGTGAAAACCAGTTCCCAGCCCAACCGACAGTACTTTCGACGAAATTCTTTAACAAATGTAGTTCCCCTGTCCAAATAACACGAGTCCCATCATAAAGCAAGTGCGATTCATCCTTTAATAACTTAATAAAGTTCATATCATTATAAAACAGTCTTAAACTCTTATGTTTCGGTGAGCTCAGTAAGCCGTGATCGTCGGCCATCTTGTCTCTTGATAGTTCTCCTTAAACAGATCAAGCTCTTTAATTGTGATAAGAGTTGATCTGGTCAGTGGTGTAGTCCTGGAATGTTAACAAGGGGGGGGCTCTCCGAAAGTGTCGTGAATTGGCGGGAGGAGGGGGGGTGCAATATGATATAATGGAAATTCTAAATTTTGTTTGGGTTTATTCTAGTAATTGTGGGACAAACATTCGACATTATTCTTATTAAAAACAATTGCCGTTAGTAATATAAAATATTCTGAGCGTCTCTAAAGGGTAAGGAATTCAAGGTTTCTGTACTACTTTGTGATGATGTAAAGCTTCAAGCAAAAATTACAGTGGGAAAGTGGGGTTCAGAAAATATGAAAATTTCAGGCTGGGACTGTGACTTTGATTCCTGGTCCAAATTTAAATATCTTCGGGAAAGCTCTTTAATAGCAGCTGTATTATGTATATAAAATCAACAAAACTGAAGTGACATGTACAATGCTATGGATAGCAGTGCCGTAGGAAGCTTTTTTTGATTGGGGGGGGGGGGCGATTGTTGTCTCTGAAAAGCCCGATTTACTGGACTTTGAGGGAAGGTTTGACAGAATTCTGATGGTCAGAAAACAGCGTTTTAGTATGTCGAAATTTACAATTTAGTAGTGCTACATGGGCGAAGGCGTATTTAATTAACTATATATTGGTTAAGTTACAGGAAAGTATGGGTAATATCTTCATTCTTTGCAGTTTGTCATGGATAATGTAGCCGCTTAAAATTAATCAATTGTCAATATTTTAAAGGTATATTATTTAAATGATAAAGGTCTGCATGATTTTGAAAAAAGAATGATTATTAGGAAAATATTGGGGGGGAGGGGGCTGCAGCCCCCAGCTCCCCCAGTTGCTACGGCCCTGGATAGAGTTTAAATCAGACAAAACAGGATGGGTACTTCAACAGCCAATTTCCTCCGGCGGATGAACAACCCGATTAAGTAAAGATTACAAAAATCATTATTGTGTTAAATGATTACTGAAAATGCAATGCAATTCTAAGGAACATTCTCGTTTACTGATATTTTTGTGTGTGCATGTTTTTGACGTTGTTAAGATTATACAACGTGCAAAAAATATAGGGGGGAGGCTCAGCCCCACAAGTCAACATGAAATTTTAACAAGGGGGGCTAAGCCCCCCTGAGCCCCCCCCCCCACCCCTCCCCGCCCTCCACTACACCACAGGATCTGGTTGATCTATAGCTTCATCATCTTTCTAAAAAAATATTTTCCATTCTTAGTCCAGGCGTATTTGAAATGATGTGCTTTTCTAAATTCTCGCAAATTAAAGTATAACTTTTTGGGTCGTGAAGTCAAAGTTTCATTCATATATATTATGGCTTGTTATATGTATAGGCCTATTGACATGTCCGATGTCCGACGAGTTTCTAGATTCAACTTTCCTTTGCTTTGATAAATAACTTTTTTTGTACGTCGTTTAGTAAATTTTGCAATAATAGGTGGAGTTCTTGCTCTTCTAGGTGGCAGACGATGGGAGATAGATATGTCGTAGGATTAATTTCGACACCGACTAAGTTTGCGTCACACTTGATAAATTCATCCGTGTTTTCGGATAAAATCTGTGGTATCCCGTGAAATTCTAGGCAGTTCCTTCGACTGTACGAGTTGATGTTTTCTTGCTCTACTACTATGACTTGGACACTTTCACATTAAGCTTGTTGACTTCTCGTTTTAGTTGAACATTTTCCGCTTTAAGCTTGGTCATTTCTGCCAGTATCTGGTCGAATTTGTCGCTCATAAACTGTTGACTAGCTTGAATTGCTTTTATGTCATTTGATTTTAGTTCAATCGTTTATTCAGGATTTCTTCAAAAGACGACACATCTGGCATTAGTAGAGATGAATTATTAACTTCGAATCCTGCCGGAGCTTGTGCCACGGCTAGCTTCTTCTTAGGAGGCATAAAGATTTACATTATTTTTAGACAAATTCAGAGCTCAAAAATGCCCGTCCCCATGGTTGGCGAGTGACGTGTATCCAAGGGATGTGAAATAATAAGCGGTTGGCTTGTCTAAAAGCCTTCAATATATAAAAATTACTAGCATTCAGCAATTTTTGCCGAAATATTATTCAAAGAAATAGCAGCAGCTGGTGCTTTATCAAGTTTAGGGCAAGTTGTGTCGATTGCTATAAACTAGCTGCCCACATATCGCAATACAGATATAAGTTTGTGAATTCAGTTGTAGTCTATATACGCACCGAGTTGGCTATCAGCTCATATACGACACGAGTTCACATAACTGTCAAATATATGGCGACTTGCTCAACGAATCGGATCGCAGAATAGTTCATAATGGTGCATGGATGACTGTATTTTTATTCTTATCCAGTTATTTATAGGTCAAAGTTATTCTTACACTTCTTTTCACACGATGACAATATATACCGCGCATACGTGTAGATACAAAATATTAATGTAATCAAATACTCACCGGCAGTAGAGGAATCCGTTACAGAATACAACTCAGTTGTGGACACAATAGTCAAGAAAACTAAAAAAACTATATCAAAGGCGAATCCAAACCAACGTGATGCCACATAATAAGCATACATAGCTTCGTGATGACGGTCAGTGAGACTAAATAAAATTAAAAGAGTAAAGTTACATTTAATTAATGAGATTCGTCACTCCAACAGACGTTTAAATGTTGAACTTTGCGCGTATGGAACTTGATGTAAATGAGGTCAAACAATGTGTATAGTTATACATATAAAAACATATAACTCGACTGTGATTGGTTGAATTTAGTGCAATTAATGTAAAACAGCAATGCAAAATCTAGCAACAATGCAAAAATATGTAACAACAGGGCAAAAATCTGTAACAAACTGATCTAATTGGTGAAATTGGAATGGGATCTAAAATCAAACAATCAGCTTCAAGCAGTCGTGTTAAAAATATTCTACTAGGGGCTTCGGTGCAAAGTGGCTAGCGCACTTGCCTTTCACCTCCAAGGTCACAGGCTCAAGCCTCAAGGAGAACTTCCTCAATGCGACTCGAACCCAGTCCTCATGCGAAGAGAGTAAAAAGTCAACGCTCTACCGAAAGTCGTGGGTTTCCTCCGGGTACTCCGGATTCGTCCTACAGGAAAAGTTGACAGGGTGGGTTAGGTAAAAAGGGCCCACAGTAATTGGCATATGCTGTTGTGTTGACCCTGCCCAAGTTGGCAAAGCTAAAAAAAATAACGGTCACAGATTGCTTCAAAACAAAACGAACATGGCGGCCGCGCTACATAAGTACAGTAAAAGTTGAGTTCGAGTGGAAAATATGGCATTGATCTTTTTAAAATGGAAAAGACTTTACCTTAAACAAGATTAGCAAAACTTAGTATTTCAGTGAAATTTTTAAGCCTTTAGCGTTAAGTAATGTGATATAACAAAGCAGGAAAACTTTGTCAGTGGACGGTTCGCTATAAACGTAAGGCAAAACTACAATTGTCTTGAACATTTTTATGTATGTTGTTAATACGTAATAGGATAGTTTTCTCGTCAAAGTTGGATAAAAAAAGCACTCGTTCTTCGGACTCGTGCTATTTTGATGCTCTTGTTAGACTATAATTATTTATTTTCTGCGCGAGGTAGGGAATCGTTACATCAATTGTAAATAACTATGATCGTTTTCTTGTTGTAGTTTTACTAAAGTTCACTTCAGCCTTTAAATCTTCGTTGTCTTTAGTTTGTCTTCTTTGTCCGTGCTGTTTCGTTTTGAGTTTTCGTAGCTTTTCATCATTTAAGCTTTACTTCGTCTACGTCCACTGACGCATTTGGATTGTGCACGCCTTTTTATGCTAACGGTTGAGGGAATCTTTATACACGTGGTCTAACAAGTGGGATGATTTGTATCCAACCAATCAACGTTGAGCTGCAGGAGCGTGGGTTGGCGTTGCTAGCTCGTTCCAGCCCTCAAATTCTGTTTATTTGAGGCGTTGTTACACTTATCGAGTCGGTTCGCTGCCGTTAAATCGATCAATGTTAAAATATGTTCACAACTTAAAATACTTATCCATATATCATAGTAAAAACTTCAAACTATACCTATGTGAACCTTACTTTACCTAAGATTTTGATGACGTAATATGTAAATTACATGACGGAGTGTTATCCAGCTTGGGATGACTAACATCTTACGCCTGAGTCACGGGCAATAGGACAGGTGTAGTGTTGTTAAATAGAAAGTTAGAAATAGTATTGTACTTACTCATGTATTATAATTATGTTTAAAAGATCAGAATATTCATAACTTCTTATTTTGTTTCATAAATAGTTCTTTAATATTCGAAACAAGTTCCACATCTGCTTCGTCTGCCATCGCCATGTTTACTCGTCCCAATCTACATGCTGCACGGCATTGACGCCCCTCCTGGCAAAATAATAACCAAGCGAGAAAATTTAAGGAGAAAATAAGAGGGTAGGAACATCGTTGTCATAAGCTGGATGCAGTGACACTTCCATATATGGCACAAACTTATCCATAACTTCCATATATGGCACAAACGTATCCTCGACGCGTTTTATAACGTTTTATTTGACGTAGGGATGACGTAATGCTGCTTCTCGCCTATGACAATTTGAATGAGTCATGTGATACAAGATTGCGAAAGGCGATTCGCCCAGAACGATGACACGCCCACGAAACGCCCACAATATTCCTACCCTCTTATTTTCTCCTTAATTTTTCTCGCTTGCTTATTATTTTGCCAGGAGGGGCGGCAATGCCGTGCAGCATGAAAATTGGAACGAGTAAACATGGCGATGGCAGACGAAGCAGATGTGGAATTTGTTTCGAATATTAAAGAACTATTTATGAAACAAAATAAGAAGTTATGAATATTCTGATCTTTTAAACATAATTATAATACATGAGTAAGTACAATACCATTTCTAACTTTCTATTTAACAACACTACACCTGCCTATTGCCCGTGCCAGAGTCTGTCCACGTGAAAGGTCAATGTTCATGAGACTTCAGGCAGCTGCTCTCTTTAAACAAATCTGCCCACAAGACAAACTATAGGAAACAGGTCAATCAAAACATGACATTTCCACATACACAACTGCAGCTAGTCTAACAAACTGTCATAGCTTAATGGAAGAATGAATGTTTTCCGAAGAACCGAAATATTTACGTTACTTTGTTTTGTGGCAAAATATGCATTATCTCTTCTCATTATGCTTTGGATAATACTTGCTTGAACGAACATTTCACCTGCTCTCAAGCAAACATTTTGTGTTATTTTATTTTTACCTAAAATTCTATGTATAAGTGATAATGTTTCGTAACACTCTTTGAAAACCTCACTCGTGCATGTTACATATATCCAAATTGCACTCGAAATCATCCTATTACCTATACTTACATTGCCGTTGACCTTAGTAAAGTAATAAGAACTTAAATAAATAATTACTAACCGAAAATGAAGTCTATATAGGAGAAAAAATAAAACCGAGGTCTTACTGTATTAACCGTATCAGGATTCGTTTGTATCCGCAAACATTTTGTTGCGGTTTCGTCTAGCGCCCACACGTATCCGGTGAAAACGCAGACCGTAACCGCAAACGTTTGAAAACGGTCTCCAGAGTGGAAAATTTTGAAAACGCAACGAGTCCGGATACGTCTGAACGCGCGTAACCGCAACGATTTGAAAACGATGATGTAAGTCGATGAAATCGATATCGGCCAACTGTAAAGTGTAGAGTCCAGTCTACACTGAACATATGCTCGCGCGTGCGTTCTCTTGGTGATTTTGTACCGCAAAATGTTGCCTCGGAGGCAAACTGTTTTCCCAATATTGACCGGGAAATTTCAAGTTTTATCACCTATATTCAATTAGATATTCCAATGTTAAATTAGGGTACTGTAATAAAAACGGATCTTAAATGTCTGAATACTTCGACTGGCAGGTTTCCGAATCAACATTCTCTGCTGTTCTCGATATTTTTAACTCTGATCATGAAACCACGTTCAGATGTTTCACTTCATCAACTGTCCACACAAAAGACTCACTCTAACATTTTCTCTTAAATTCGTCATGTTGCTTTAAAAAACAATCACAACAACAACGCCAGTTCATCACATGTGTCACGCATGCTATGTAAGCAAATCTAGCGTATTCGTATCGTTTTCGCGCATACGTGCATGTGGACGCTCGAACAGGCAACGGAATCGGGACACATGTGGACGGGGCCTTAGTCATTATTTGGAAGTATTTCTTACATGCATATTTGTAAAAGGCTAAAATATAGAAAAGTCTGGCTGAATTGCTAAGCTCGATATAATACATATATCCTTAAATATATGCAATTCCAATTCCAACTCTAGAATTTGGGATGTAAATGATTTCAAGTTTACGCAATCATGCTGTTATGTAGCAGTCAACTGTTTCACTGCGTAATTGTGCGAACAAATGAGTCAGGCGTGAAATGGAGTATATAATTTTATACCTAGCAAGTAGAAGATCACACACTTTACGCTTACCTCTTTGGTTTAATTTGCTCATGAAACGAAAATGTTTATTGTCCTATTTAAAATAACTATATAAAACTATAGATACGTCTTTTTGAATGGTTTGACATATAATCCCGCCGAGTATTTTACGAGTTTTGAACGTACCGAATGGGAGAAACGAGTAAAATGTTCGGCCGGATTATATGTTAATTTAATTAAACCATTCAATAGGTTTTTTATTATATGACAAATCTAAAAAAAAAATGATTTCCTTGTCTTTTTTGAAGGATTTGGTTACGTTAGCGCTATAAACGGCAAATAATTTCAGATTTTCAGATGCAATGAAAACAAACATCCTGAAACAGGTTCCGAAGTTGCATGCCAAATTAGGAACAACTTAACACTGACGTCATCGTTCTTGAATTTGATTGGATAAAATATCACAAACAAAGAAAACCTAACAATCAAGTATCTTAACCAACTAAATGTTTATCTGCCACAAACAAAAAAGCTGTTTTCAAGTGATTATATGAAATATGCCGACTAAAAGTTGTTAAAGATGGTGAATTAAGTGATGAAGAAATGGTACCTAAACAACAGACTTCTGCAATTCTTCATCGTTATAACCAAGAATTTTGAAAATACTTTTCACATTAGCGATTCTGCAAGCGAATAATAATGACTTACTGACTAGCGAGGTCAATATATCAAGACCGAGTAAGTTTTTTTGTTATATGGCATTGTACGTTTGTAAAAAGTGAAGAAAAAGATTAGGCGAGGGCAAAGAAAAAGTACAATGTCAGAAACTTTTGCAAAGAAAACAATTGTAAAATTAATAAGAAAACAATTATATTTTACGTCCAGACGGTCCAATTACTTCAAAAATGTTAAGTAAGTTGTCACAATTTGTTTTCGTGAAAACTAATTTTTGAAATATATTTAGAAGGTTGGTCTTTTGTTTATAGCATCTACTGCTGTTTTGCTCAACAAATTAAAAAAAAAATTCCAGTTGCTCGCAAGTTTGCTGTTTTAATATTGCAGTTTTATAGCTTTATTTCATTACCGTTAATTTAAAGTGATCGTAACAGTTTATTCAAATCAGGAGTCGCCTTAATTTTACCTTGTATTTTTCCGTAGTGTGTTTTTCACTCAAAAAAGTCGGATTTCTGCTTCGTCCAAACCAGGGAAAACCTCTTTAGACGAGGGCAATACGGCATTTTACCGTGTAATCCGCTCTCAGATTTTTCGTGTCCTCATGACCTTATTTGGTAAAACACGTCATTGCCATATAATAAAGTAAGTGATTGTGCAGTTTTTCGTTCCGTTGCTTCGTTTCCGAGATATTTCAGTTAGCTTGATATACAAGTTTTCTACGCCATAAAATGAATAACGAGTTGTCAGAGTAGGTCCTTGCTATTATCAAACAAAATCGCTTTATAGACGTATAGTGTGCAATAGTGTTGTTGCTGCCGAGCGAAGCGAGGCGGTACACTAATTTCGTCCCAGGCTCCCGGTCGGATTTATATATTGCATTCAGGCGAGATTTTGTCTCGTGATGTTGGCGAATTTGTGACGTAAAATGACGTAGCAGTTACAAAATGGCATACACGGGGATTTTACGAAACCAATCCGAGTAGAATCGAATAACTGTGTCGGAACTGGAAAACACCGCATTAGCGATGTAATTTGGTGGTCTTCATGCAATAAACAGCGTGTTTTCCCAGTTTAAAGTGACTGGTTTACATGCAGTATATGTTCGATTTTCACGATGCAAATGATCGACAATATTTTGAATAATTCAGGTAAGCATAGCTTTATTTCTCTCTGGCGATGTACTTGAAGGCATTTATATTTAGATCTGCTGTTTTACAGTGTTCGATATAGATGTTTTGAAAATTTTAAACAATATGATTTCATGAATTTATCAGCAGTTTTAATAGCCCACTGATACACTAATACAAGGAGTCAAAATGAATACTTTCAGTTTATTTGTTTGTGTGGCGATGTACCAAGGCGATGAATTTATAGTGTTCATTCTATATATGTTTATAGCAACGTGCTTTGAGATATGTCCATTATTATTATATGTTATAAATATAGTGTATACTCGAGTCTATACTATAGTCTATATGTATGCAGTGTCTGCGTGAGTGCGTATAGTGTATATAGTATATTGGCTACTACGTTGAATAAGGTCAATACTATAAATTATTGTATGATGTTTGTTGTAATTTCGGCGCTATGTATTCGTTTTGAATATTTAAAGGTGTCAAAAAACGAGGCAATACGACAAATTCTTGTATGTTTGTTGTAATTTGCGCGCTATGTATTCGTTCCGAATTAGGTTTTTGAAGAACGCCGGATACAATATTATAAATTATTGTATGATGTTTGTTGTAATTTGCGCGCAATGTGATTCGTTTTCAATAAGGTTCTTAAGAACTAGGGAACACGATAAATTATTGTATATTGTTTGTTGTAATTTGCGTGCTATGTATTTGTTTTGATTATATAATGTTTGTCTTTCTGAAACGCGAGAGATTGGTACAAAGTGTACCGATGGTAGAAACAATACCAGACCGTCCAGACGCATTGTTGAAAATGATATCATGTTTCTCTGTACACCACAGGTGGTGGGTTAGCCAGATATTGACATCGAATTTACCGATCGTAAAACACTTTTACCATGCGTTACATATCGTAAAATTGGACAAATATGAATTATACATGCAAAAGCAAGAAATTATAAGCATTGATGGCATTCATATAAAACTACCCATGCCTAGCTAGAAATGTAGAAAGAAGTATTAGAATATTTAGCTGAACTTTGACTCAATTTGTGCAAGCCGGCAAGGTGTTTGATATCAAAATTGCACTTTTGCTACTTGCTGCACAGGCGTTTTTGGGCTGTTCGTCCTGGCAAAGCGGGATCATATAAACTAAACAGCCTCTTATTCATTAAATTTCGTATGCTGCCTTTGATCCCTTGGTGGTAAGGGAGCACTTTCCTTGCGATAGTAAATTCTAGTTATAACACATCAAATACCTGGATTCTGTAGTAATTTCATTTCATAACAATAATAATATATAATCTTTTTCACCAAATCATTATCCATATTTGTGACGTAGACATTTTGAATATCAAACTAACGGAAATATCTCGAATACGATGCAGTGGAGCGGAAAACTGTATTCATTTGCTTACAGAAGAACAAAGGGGAATTTCGTTTTCGACCAGTACTAGTCAGCGCATTTGTTTGCATTCAGTTTGGCTCTAAGCCAACCAGAATGCGTAGAACGCCTTCATCTCATGAAATTTGAAAACAAAACCTATCATTGGAATATCAAACAAAAAGTCAAACAAAACCTATCATTGGAATATGTACAAAAAAATGAGAAACTTTGTTAATAAAGAAGTTAAATTGGCCAAGTCCAAATACTACTGCGAGCTAATTGAGCAAAGTAAAGGTGACTCCAGCAGGATTTGGAAGGCGGTTAACGAAGTTTCGTAACGCGATAACAAGAGCTCCACCCCGCAGTACATTGTCACTGATGGAGTAAAACACTCAGACCCCAAATCTATTGCCATTGCCCTTAACACTTATTTCGCCTCAGTCGGAAAATCCTTAGCTGCAAAGTTTACAACTGTCTCACAAACATTTACAGCAAGTCCCACTCATGTACCGGAAACAATGTTTGAGCTCGAAGAAGTACAAGAATCCTATGTTCTTGCACAACTCCAGACTTTGAAGACCAAAAAAGCTATCGGTTTGGACAAAATAAACGCAAGACTGTTAAAATTTGCGTCTTGTTCAATCAGCAAGTCTGTAACAAGATTACTTAATCTTTCCATCAAGAGCAACCATTTCCCAAAGATTTGGAAATGTGCTAAGGTCACGGCCCTATTTAAATCAGGTGAACGTTCCATTCCTACAAACTATCGTCCTATCTCGGTCTTTCCTACTCTAAGTAAGATCTTAGAGAGAACCGTTCACTCGCAATTGTATAGCCACCTAATTACTAACAACTTGCTCACAAGCAAGCAGTTTGGATTTCGACAAAGGTACTCAACCATCACTGCCCTGACCAACTTTGCGGATGAAACTCTGAGTAACATGGAATGTGGAAGGCTTTGTGGAGCTGTATTTCTAGATTTGTCGAAGGCATTCGATACAATGGACCACAGCATCTTACTCCACAAACTTAAAGCGATGGGTATGTCACATAGCACCGTAGGTTGGTTTGAGTCCTACCTGAGCAACCGGATGCAACAAACGTCTTGTGGAAATGAATTGTCAGACGCTCTTCCTGTCACTTTTGGAGTACCCCAGGGGAGCATTTTGGGCCCACTTCTCTTTCTCGTGTACATAAACGATCTGCCCAGTATTACCAATAAATGCAATGTTTCCTTGTATGCCGACGACACAGTCTTGTATTGCTACGCCTCAGATGTCAATGATCTTGAAAAAAATCTTAATGAAGATTTACTCAAGTTAGCGATTTGGTTAAATGAGAATAAGCGGACACTGAATTTAAATAAAACTCGATCAATGATTATAGGCAGTGATAGGAAGTTATGTAATATATCTTCGATATCTGTCTCTGTCAACAATACTGAAGTCTCCAACGCCAGCAATTTCAAGTACTTAGGAGTCACCATCACAGCCAACTTCACCTGGTCAGAACATATAGATCGCATTTCCGCTAAAGTCAATCAACGCCTAGGTCTACTTCGTAGGATTAAACATCTGCTACCATTTAATGCACGAATCCTTTTTTATAACAGTCTCGTACTCCCAATCTTTGACTATGCGGATGTTATATGGGGAGACAAAAATAATACAGTGTTAATGAACAATCTTCAGATACTCCAGAACAAAGCCGCCAAGATTGTTTTAGATAGACCATATTTTTCATCGGCAACAGACGCGTTAAACACTTTAGGCTGGACCACTCTTGAACAACGCAGATTGTATCATAGATGTTTATTTGTTTTTAAGTGTCTAAATAATCATACTTCACGTGGATTTGAACTTCTAGCGAACAGAGAAATACACAACTACAATACGCGATATAAGGACAATTTAAGGCCACCTAAAGTGTCAAGGAATTGGGGAAAGCAAAGACTCGCTTATCAGGCCATAACAGACTGGAACAACTTGGACAGAAAGATAAAACTATCTACTAGTATTTCTACATTTAAGAGAAACTTTTTTAGCAATCTTTGAACTTTCCCTCGTATAATTTTTAAATATTTTTCATAGTTATGTAGTATATGCATGTCTTTCTTGTATAATAGTTTATTTAGTTCAGGACCTTTCTGAAAATCACTTTGTGAGAAAGCTTCCTGAAATTAAATATTAATTAAAAAAAAAAAAAAAAAAAATTCTTTTAAAACATCCTCAGAACTAACTTCTCATACATCATTAGATATTCAAAGCAGTTCCGCCAATGACATGGTTTAATTTACATCACGTGTATCTATCTGGATACCCCGTCTAGACCAGGACTTTAATTACTTCAAGTGGGAAGGGCTTTGAACAATAGGGAAATTGAGGCGTAAACAAGAGATTATGCAAATATATTTAATTGCTATGTTTAGAATTATTTTTAAATACAGTAAGTTGTATTTAGAAATTTATTCTAACTACACTTTATAGCTAACACTTTTCCTAAACGTTTGAAAACTACATAAATATAGGAAAACCAACTTTTTTACTAACTATCATAATAAACAGCGCTTTAAACACTATAATACAGCAACTTACCAGTAATGTTTACCGTCTATAAAATATATATTCACTTCGGCTCTTTCATTTTCCACCAGATAGCGCCTTATCGCACACACAATCTGATATATCGTTTTTCGGATCCCCAACCTTGTCAGCCGAGCGACAATACTGTGCACAATGCTGTGCTCAACACTTTCTGGTTCTCGAAACCGCTTTTTCTTATTTTATAAGAAGATACCATGCTCTTTTGCCAACAAAATTCATCTATTCACGACGAAAGCGAACTGAATGCTTCGTTGCGCTTCTTGCAAACTTTCAAGCGAATGTAATCGTTAATGCCCACGCTCACTTTTTCGAATATCTAATAATTTCATGCCTCATTGCTATGAAAGTCTAATGATGTGTGAGAAGCAATTTCAAATCCTCGTTAGTGTTTTAAACTTGGCTTCCAAATCCCCAATTAGAAACCACGTCTAAAACACTAACTCGGATTTGAAATATTACTTCATAAGTTTTACCAGTGATGATTCGGGCCGCTCTGTTTTGTAATTTCTGAAGTCTGTTTTTTAAGTAATCACAACAGTTATCCCAAACCAAGCTACAATAATCAAAATGTAATAGCACAATGGCATTATATATTTTTACTAAGGTTGATTTGGGAACAAACTGTTTTATTCGTCGCATCATTCCTATTCCTTTTGAAGCTTTTGTGACAATATTTTGGATTTGATGATTCCATAAAAGATGTTCATCAATAATTACGCCTAAAGTTTTTGATTTGTGAACCCGTTTAATGACTGATTCACCAAGCTCAATTTTAGGGTCCGTTAGTACTAGGTTTGAAATTCGTTGTCTTGAACCAATAATCGTGTATTCAGTTTTATCTTTGTTAAGTGTAAGTTTGTTTGCAAGTAACCATTGGTGTATATTTTCTAAGTCCACGTTAATGCGTTCTTGTAGTTCGTCATTTGTTTTGCCATTGGTTGAAACATTTGTGTCATCGGCAAACATGCTTGCTGAAGATGAGGTCAGGCAGTTTGCCAGGTCGTTTTTATATAATAAGAAAAGAAGTGGCCCAAGATTAGAACCTTGGGGTATTCCACATTTAACTGTTCTTGTCTTGGACATTGTTTGATCTACCTTACATATTTGAATCCTGCTAGAAAGATAGGACTGGAACCAAGCAAGCGTATGACCTCTTATTCCATAACAATGCATTTTTTTTAACAATATGTTATGATCAACACAGTCAAACGCTTTCTTGAGATCCAAAAAAATCACTCTATTTAACAAACCCTTATCCATATTCATTAGCCATTGGTTCGTGATGTTAAGTAGAGAAGTTTGTGTAGAGCGATCTTTCCTAAATCCTGCTTGTTGTTCTGCAAGAATGTGATTAGTTTCAAGATAAATTTCTAGTTGCTCTGTAACTAATTTCTCATATATTTTAGCAACTGAGGATAGAACCGAGATTGGTCTATAATTATCGCAATTAGTTTTGCTTCCAGCCTTATGAATTGGAGAAATGATAGCAATCTTGAAGTCTTCAGGAAATATACCAGCGTTTATAGATGCGTTAAAGATTGCTGAAAGGGATGGTGCTATTACTTCAGCAGCGTCTCTTAGAAGTTTACCGGGTATTCTATCATGCCCTGCTGATTTGGATGTTTTAATTGTAGAGAGCAACTTATATACCTTAGTTAATGAAACATTTTGTATCGTAAATTGTGTATCGGACCTAGTCACGTATGTCTCAAATGTCCTTGAGCTCTGTGGCATGTTATTAACCAAACGAGATGCAACTTCGTTGAAATGTGAATTTAAAGCATCTGCAATTTCATGTTTTTTAGTCAAATTTTGATTATCGTTCTGGATTTCAGATATAACAGTTGTTTTTGACTGTTTGTTTGTAAGTTTATTAATTGTTTTCCACATTTTCTTTGGGTTGTTATCACAGTCATTTAAAAGTATTTGTAAAGTAAATTGCTTTTGTATTCTTAATTAATCTATTCAAATCATTTCGTGAGCATTTATAAGCATCATGGAAATGTTTTGATCCTGTCTTAACTGCTTTTTTCTTTAAAAAGTCTCTTCGACGCATAGTTTGTTTAATATTTTCTGTAATCCATGGCACGTACTCGCTTCTAACTTTTTTTGTTCTTTCTGGTGCATGAAAATCTGCAACCGACAGAAATATTGTTTTCCAATTTTCCCACATAATATTTGGATCAAGCATTGTATCACAGAATACTTGATAATTGGTATTCTTTTTATAGGAATACTAATTAGGATGAACAATTATATAATGAACGCCCGTCAACTCTTAAGCCGGTTTTTCACTAGGCGGAACTTTTGCGCGCGGAGCGGAATTTTTCTTTGTCTTGTGATTTCTCGGGTGGAACTAATTAGAAAAGACAAAGAGATATTCCGCTCCGCGCGCAAAATTCCGCCTAGTGGAAAACGGCCTTTAGTATTGATGGAATTCCACTTGACCGTGTTGAGTGCTATAATGTTCTTGGCCTTACTCTTCAATCTATAATTTAAAATGGAACATTTTTATAGAGCATACAACATCGAAAGCGCCTAAGCGACTCCACATCTTACGTGTTCTTAAACGAAATGGTGCCAACGTTACTGAACTCCTAACTGTGTATAAATTCCTTGTGCGCTCTGTATTGGAGTATTGTGCTCCAGTGTGGCACACCTCGATTCCATGCAGCGTTCCTCGCTAACGAAGTAGAAAAGGTTCAGAAACGAGCTTTCCGAATTCTATATATCCGGAAAATCATTACGATAAAGCTTTAATTTGGTGCTATCGTGGATGCTCTCTGTTGAGTGAGCGTCGTTCTTCGCTATGCAAAAAGACTTTTAGAAAGATATGCCAGCCTACATCACGGCTGAATAAACTAGTTCCAGAATCAAGAGCAAAATATGAACTTCGCAATAATCAAACTTTTACTGTGCCAAGATGTAGAACTGAACGAGTTTTATTTCCAGCATGTGTTTTAGTAATTTTATAAACTAACAGAACTTAACGTCAGGGGCCGGTTGCATCAAGCTCGTTTAGCTTAAAGGATTAGTGTCAGGGTCATGCATTGCGGGCTTTTGTTATTGTTTACATTTTACTAAAATACTAACAAATAGCGATAAAAATACCTTGTTTGGTACATTTCTGGCAAAAAATAAGACAAAAAGAGCAAGGATTATAAAAGGATGGTTTAAATATATGACGGATTTTAAACACTTTCCAGATCATCTAATCTATTCGTCCCGAAAAATGGCCGCCAGCAGGAGTTTGAGCCCGCGAATTCCTGGTGTGACACTAATCCTTTAAACGGTGTATAACTGGGTCAACATTAAATAACACTCTTATATCTTTCGTGAATCAGTCAACTCAAATGTTATTCACTAAATATGTATAGTTGTAAACATTATCGTTCTATATATTAAGGTTCAAAACTTTTAGTTTGGTTGTTGAATGAACCTATAGACTTGCTTTCTTATTTTGAGCTTAACCACGGTTTAAGCTAAACGGGCTTGATACAACCGGCCCCAGATATTCTTGGAATATGGTATAATGACATTATAGACCAACTTATATATATATATATATATATATATATATATATATATATATATATATATATATATATATACATTTATAAGCTTTGATATTAGGTATGGTAATGCCAAACGAAGTCTCCTCGAGGGCGAAGGATCCAAACAGGAATCACAGCAAGTACTGTCGTATATATATATATAACAATCAATTTAAAATCAGAGACTATGCAACTTTGACCATCAATTTATTAAAAAAACTAAAACATACTAAAATAAAAGCTTAAAAGTTAAAAACGTTTCGGCAGTTCTGCCTTCATCAGTTTATATTACAATTTAACAATGTCTATAGCTTTTATAGCATTGTCAGGATCAAAATTACCATATTATGTAGTAAACAAATTAATGAGGATCAATAGTAGGATCAAAATTACCATAATATGGTTTGCTAGTTATAATTATAATAATTATTACAACTTGTAATGGATCCTATTTTTTGATCGAAGTTCAGATCTCTTATTGAGGCCATAAGGGCTAATTGTACACAGCTGTGCCATCCAATATGCTTCTCTGGTCAATAAAGGGTTATTGGCATTTTCGCCATTCACTAAGTCAACTTTTTCAATGGCTACAAATTCCAAGTCCTTAAATTCGTGTTTATTTTCATTAAAATGAACGGCCATCTCACAAACTTTCTTATCCGTAAGCATATCTGACTTGTTGTTACGAAAACGAACTTTAAATTCAGTAGATGTGGATCCAACATACTGAACATTGCATTTTTTTGCAGGAAATTAAATAAACTATGTTAGTGGTACCACAATTCATTTCTTGTTTGATTTTGTATGACCGACCGGTACTAAAACTCCTAAAACAGTCAGTCTCCTTCAAGAAATTATTACACAAATCACATTTTCGCTTACACTTGAAACAACCTGGCCTCTGATTTTCCGCCAACACATGCTGCTTATCAAACTTAATATGCTCCTTAAGGTTTTTTGGCCTTCTGTAGGCAGTTATTATAGACTTGTCCGGAAAAATGTCTTTCCACTCAGGTGTGGAGATCAAGTACTGAGAATGAATCCAACAAAAGCGAAAACCTAATATTCCCTTTGGTACCATCTACTAAGAAATGGACTCCACTCAAATCGAACAATCCAGAAATCGAATTATTCCTGACCAACGTTAGAAAAGAAGTCCTGAACCCTGGGAATATTAGAAAAGCGAGAGACAATTTAACTAAAGAAGAAAGGGTAGCTATTAAAAATTTAAAATGCAACTCTAACAATATCATTAGGATTCAAGATAAGGGTTCTAGGTTTGTGCTAATTGATAAAGAAGAGTATAATGGGAAAATGTTAGAGCAATTAAGTAATCCACTCCACTATTTAAGTACCTCAGATGATCGTACTAAATTACATTTAGATAGAGTTAAAGAGTGGAGTGATGAATGGCTAGTTCAGCAGCAAATTACAGATAAGATAGCTAACTGGGTTGTTAATTTGGAACCCAAAGCTGGAGTAGCATTTGGGAATGTTAAAACACATAAAAACAACAACCCTCTTAGACTTATCACATCTTGCTGCGGGACTGCCATAGAAAGGCTCTCGATCGGCATTTACAGAATTCTACCTTAAACCATTAGCCCAGAAATTACCTGCTTTTATTAAGGACACGACGCATTTAATCAATGAAATAGATAAGCTAAATAAGAAGGGTCCTTCGCCACCTGACACGTTATTAGTATCATGGGATGTCGTAGCCATGTTCCCCAACATCGATAATAATTTAGGTTTAACTGCAGTCAAGAAAGCGTTAGATTCGAGAGAAAATAAATTTCCCTCAACTAAATGTATTGTTGAAGCAGTTGAAATTTGCTTAGCATGTAATAACTGCCAGTTTGGGGAAATGAATTTTCTACAGAAACATGGTACAGCTATGGGTCCTAAGAATGCATGTAGTTATGCGGATATAGCTATGGGGGGAAATAGATAGATTAGCCAAAACTAGCGGAAATATAAAGCCAGAGCTTTGGTGGCGCTACAGAGATGATATTATAGATGTCTGGAAGCAAGGTTTGCCCAAGCTTCTGGAATTTACTGATTTTATCAACTCTCTGTATCCTACCATTAAATTTGAGTTAGTTTATTCGGAAACTGAGTTAAATGTGTTGGACCTTACCTTACGCTTGGACAATGGCTTTATTTTCACTGATGTTTATGCAAAACCTACAGATAGTCATTTATATTTGCCATACTCAAGTGCACATCCTATACAATGTAAGAATACTATCCCGTACGGAGTAGCCTTAAGAAATAAGCGAAATTGTTCGGACAATAGTGATTTAAGCAAGAGGTGTGAGGAATACAAAAGATATTTAGTTCGTCAAGAATATCCAAAATCATTAGTTGATAAGGAATTTAATAAAGCTTTAAAGGTGAATAGGAAAGATTTGTTGCATGCTAAAGTTAAACCTAAAAAGAAAGTTTATCCCTTTGTGACAGAATTTAATCCTAGGGCTCCTAACATCTCACAAATTATAAGTATTACTAAGCATAAGTACTTGATCTCCACACCTGAGTGGAAAGAAATTTTTCCGGACAAGTCTATAATAACTGCCTACAGAAGGCCAAAAAACGTTAAGGACATTTTAGCACCATCTAAGTTTGATAAGCAGCATGTGTTGGCGGAAAATCAGAGGCCAGGTTGTTTCAAGTGTAAGCGAAAATGTGATTTGTGTAATAATTTCTTGAAGGAGACTGACTGTTTTAGGAGTTTTAGTACCGGTCGGTCATACAAAATCAAACAAGAAATGAATTGTGGTACCACTAACATAGTTTATTTAATTTCCTGCAAAAAAATGCAATGTTCAGTATGTTGGATCCACATCTACTGAATTTAAAGTTCGTTTTCGTAACAACAAGTCAGCTATGCTTACGGATAAGAAAGTTTGTGAGATGGCCGTTCATTTTAATGAAAATAAACACGAATTTAAGGATTTGGAATTTGTAGCCATTGAAAAAGTTGACTTAGTGAATGGCGAAAATGCCAATAACCCTTTATTGACAAGAGAAGCATATTGGATGGCACAGCTGTGTACAATTAGCCCTTATGGCCTCAATAAGAGATCTGAACTTCGATCAAAAAATAGGATCCATTACAAGTTGTAATAATTATTATAATTATAACTAGCAAACCATATTATGGTAATTTTGATCCTACTATTGATCCTCATTAATTTTGATCCTGCCAATGCTATAAAAGCTATAGACATTGTTAAATTGTAATATAAACTGATGAAGGCAGAACTGCCGAAACGTTTTTAACTTTTAAGCTTTTATTTTAGTATGTTTTAGTTTTTTTAATAAATTGATGGTCGAAGTTGCATAGTCTCTGATTTTTAAATTGATTGTTATATATATATATATATATATATATATATATATATATATATATATATATATATATATATATATATATAATATATATGTGATAGTTTAGATATTCAAAAAAGTGTCATGATGACATATATATTTAAAACTCGAATCATGCTTGGGAAAAAGCTTTTCTGAAAACGATCAGTTCTACATTTGAACAATGACAAATTGTTAGCATTACATAAATCGTAGTTCACGTTTTCTCTAGTCTGAGGTAAGAGATAGAACAGGCGATTACCATCAGTTATCTTTTTAATCGTTCTTTCGCACAAAGCATCGCGTCTCTCATCTAGGCGAGAACAATGGAGCTGACTCAAAGCTTCTCGGTAAGACATGCCAGGGAGGATTATATTCAGTGCTCTTTTCTGAACTCGTGCAATTGAGTCCGCCAGATAAGCTGGTAGACTGTTATGAGAGCATAGTAAATATGGATCAGTTCATGAGGGTGGATTCCATCCCGTTTAAGAACTCTAAGGATATGAAAACGCTTGGAGGCCTTTTTAACAATCATGGCAATATGCCAATTCCACTTAAGATTATCCTGTATAACCAAGCCAAGAACCTTATGCCGGGGAAACGATTTCCAGGGGGTATCCCGTCAAATTATAATGTACCGTCCTATAATTATTGTCATTTTATTTATAATGCAAAAATATCGCAATTCGCCTTTTGGCGCCATGATATTTTATTAAAATGAAATGAAATTGGTAGGGATAAAACACGGAAACGGAATTCCGGAACGAAACGGAATAGGGGATAAACTGACGTGGAATTGTGGAAACGGAAAAGAGGATAAAACGCGGAAAAGGGGATAAAACGCGGGAAAAGGGATAAAACAGGACAAAATGCGGATAAAAAGGGAAATTACTGTAATAAACAGATCATTCGTTAAGTGTTTTGAGAAAATAACATTAAAACTACATTTTTAAAACATTTTTAAATATTTGTAATTGTCTGGCAAAATTTACTCACTGAATGGCTTCCTGTTATCTTTTGACGCCAAACTCGCGGTTTCAACAATGCTGAATTTGTCTTTGGTCAATCTTTTGCTCTTTAGTCGATGAGGTACAGCTATAAAATTATATTAGTCGATTTTTCTATTGTTCGCTTTCATTGTCTTCGCACAAATTGTATTCTGTTGTTGGGCGTTTGGGAAGTTCTGACGAATCTGAGGAAGTCTCTCCTGGACGAAAAAATAGTATAGTTGGCTGGAAACAAAAATATCAGAATGAATCGGAGAACACTGAATTAAGCAAGGTAAAATAGTCTCACTCATTAATTAATTAAAAACGAAATTAGTCATCTGTCTGTCATAAAAATGCAAAGCGAGATATACTCATATTCTTAAATTAAATTGTTAATCAATTGTTAGTCATTGATTTGACTGAGGCTCCAGCAAAACAAATTCCATGAGGAGACGGTCATGGCGTAAGTACCCTTATAATCATTTAGTTTAGGCATAAACCTAAACACACAAGTCACTATTTATCAGTTCCTAATTAAATGACCAGGAATTCATGATGTTAATTTACTTTGATGACTAATTTCGTTTTTAATTAATTAATGAGTGAGTCTATTATTTTGAACTTGCTTAGTTCAATGCATTTCTTAAAAGCAATGTCCTCCGGTTCATTCTGATATTTTTGTTTCCAACAACTATACTATTTTTTCGTCCAGGAGAGACTTCCTCAGATTAGTCGGAACTTCCCAAACGCCCAAAAACAGAATACAATTTGTCCGAAGACAATGAAAGCGAACAATAGAAAAATCGACTAATATAATTTTATAGCTGTACTTCACGCCAACTAAAGAGCAAAAGAGTGACCATTTTGCATTTTGTCCTGTTTTAACACTTTTCCCGCGTTTTATCCCCTTTTCCGCGTTTTATCTTCTTTTCCGTTTCCGCACTTCCGCATTTTATCACTTTTCCGCATTTTATCCCCTATTCCGCGTTTTAAAATCCTCTTTTCCGTTTTTTATCCCCTATTCCGTTCCTTTCCGGAATGACAGAATTCCGTTTGCGTGTCTTATCCCTACCCGTTTCTTTTTCTTTCGTTGGCGCGTGCACGGCGGCAATAATGCAAAGTGCGATTTGAATTATTGATTATGTTATGATGATATGCAAGGATATTATTGACTATGGAACAAGTATTCCGCGATGGAAAAGTTTAATTGGAACTTTAAATACAAATTTTGTTGGCCTGCCGATATGGGTTAACGAATTAAACCTTAAAGTAATTTCAGCACTTGAATGGATGCGGTTGGCTCTATAGTATAGGCAAATATCCTCGCACGAAGCAAAGCTAAAACTAAATTTCGCCAATGTGATTGAGTAGCCAAAAAATATTCGCAGTAAATTATTCCGTTAATCAAATTCAGCATCGCTATCGCGCGAACTAATTGGCGCGAAGTGAAGACGTGCTTTTACCTGTCGTTGCGGTCTGCGATATTGTAGCTATCATGACAGTCAGAAAGCCAAAAAGGTTGTTTTCTCTTCAGAATTTGAATATTCCAAAACTAATATACAGGGTGTTCCAAAAAACCAAAACTATTGAAATAACGTAATGTTAGAATTTGAATGCCTCGGCACTCTGCTGAACCCGATCATTCCACAAGTGCATAATAGCTTGACATAAGTAAATTTTATGCATAAAGAAACTGTTTTAAATAATGTTTGTAAGAGAGATTTATGTAATACGCAGCGTTATAACAATAAAAATTCGTTCTGTGGAAAGTTGAACCATTTCCTCATCATTTTCGCTAAGATATTTTCTTTTAGAATTTAAGAAGCTGCTTAATTCCCAAGAGCAGAAAATCGTGCGCTTTACCGTTGCAAATATATTTTCTTTTCTTAATAAGTCAATATTTAATATATGCACCCTGTCAATATCTTACGTGATATATATACTAAAACTGTCTGTACCAGTGTGGGTAGTACCAATGTGAAAATGCTGTGCTAAGTGGTTATATTACTACCTTAAAAAATAAGCAGAAACTCGACGTTTCGAGCGAAGGCCCTTCGTCAAGGCATCTTTGCGTTCAGGTTAGTGATATCTAGGGCATTCAAATTCTAACAATATGTGTTCTTATTTCAATAGTTTTTTTTTGGGGACACCCATGTATAACATTCTTTATACAGGGTGTCCCCAAAAAAATGACACTATAGAAATTATCAACAATTCAACGATAATTTTTATACACCTTGTACAGGGTGTCCCCTAAAAAAGTCCCCTTTAGAAATCACTCTTGTGCGTTATTATATCTTTGGGAATTTAATTTAATTGTACATGCATGAGCGGTGGAAGTATTTACAACTTCCCTTCGTTTAACTCTTCGGTTACACTTTGCGTTAACGTACATGTAGTACGACAAATACTCGTTGCTCCGTAGTCAGTTTAACCATTCTTACTCGAACTGACGGTAAGACGAATTTATAATTTGACATTTTTGTGTTGCTGTTCATTTTAGAAGCTATATTTTTAATTCCCAGAGGTATAACAACGCACTTTTAACAGCAAAGGAGTGATTTTTATAGGGGCGGGGAGACTTTTTTTGGGACACCCTGTAGTTTTCGCCATTTTGGCGCGGCGCATGCACAACTAATGATGCGTATAAAAAATAGGTTCAGGTATAAGCAGCCCTTTCTTGATGGCTTTTAGTTATTTACTGGTTTCCGGTTGTGACAAGAAGTCAAGTGTCTACGTATATTAGAGGTAATCTATTTAGTATTATAGTAGTTTTCAACCAGCCACATCTAATTACAACACTAATTAACGAATATACTGTATATAATACATTAATTTAAGTTATATAGTAAAAGTGAATTAGATTATAGCTTAGTGTTCAGAACGCCATGGTTACTTGGTTTTGAACCGAAAGTGGTGCAGTTTTCCGCGCGTAATACTAAAATACTCAAAATTTGCTAATTTCACAGGGCTATATTTTTCGCATTTTACAACATCTCACAACCAAACTTTGCAATTTTACTAATTTTAGGATGCTCTTTTGAGCTACAATGATAGATTTCGTCTTTCCTGTCTAGATAAAAAATTAGTCGATAGCTGGAATCATTCATTCCATTGAATTAAAATAATTTTATTCGCCATGCAACCAATCATTCAAATGACAGCGTTTTGTCAGTTTTGGGCATCGGTAAAAGGAATGAAAATCCGGGCATATATGTATAGTGTATAAATAATTATATAGATTATTATAATAGTATTTAGTATCATAATTTATTACAAAAAAGAAAGTTTTTAAATCAAATGGCTGTTACTGATCACATCATACAGTCACGTTCTTTTGGAGAATAGTTTTAGAAACTTATTATAAGTTAGTTATAGCTAGTAATTAAAGAGCTCAATATGCAGTTCTTTGAAAAACTTATGGCAAGTACAAATAATCTGTTCTTAGACTTTAATGTTGTTGAACTGTAGCGCAAATTTCTCGTTCAGTTATTAGCAGTAATCATCAATGTTTCAACATAGTAGATCATAACCACTGGACATACAGATAACTCACGATAATGCACGCATCACTCTCCGCCGCAAAGGCTTTTACAGGTATATAAGTCTTGCGGTTTTTAGCATTTTATATACGTTTTGTAAATAAATGGATTACGCAAATAAAAGGAAATAAATAAAACTTTGAGCATAAAGCCTGACCCTAAAGCAACCCTAAAACCCTAATTAAACAAGATTCAATGGTATTGTATTAGAATAAGTCACTATATCAGTCAATGCAGTTTCTAATTTTTTCGTTTGCTGCATGCGTGCACGGCCGCATTAATAGAAAGTGCGGTTTGAATTATTGATTATGTTACATTTTTGTCAAAATTATTTTAATGAATTGCAAAGTTTTCAGCAAGTAAAGTTTAAGCCGATTACATGGCAAGACGAACAATTTTTCTATGACAAGTTTGTTTGCTCGTCCATATACAGACCGGACGCGAATTTAATTTTATTCGTTGACGGTTTTATTTGTTTTTAAAAACTGAAAATTCGCGTCGCGTTGTCGAATCGCGTTCGGTTTGGTTATATAGGCCTTTATAGGCAACTCTGGTAGGTTTTTCTATGACTAAGTATATACACGTGGGCTAGGATAATGGCTTTAGAACAAGAGTGTGGCGATGGAAAAATTTAATTGGAATTTTAAAATACAAATTTTGTTAGTCTGCCATATGGGTCAACAAATTAAACTTGCATATGGATGCTGTTGGCTAGCTAGGCGAATATCCTCGCACGAAGCAAAGCAAAACTTAAATTTCGCCAATGCATGGTGTAACTGCGGTAGCCAAAATCGCAGCAAATTGTTTCGTTAATCAATCACATTTATCACTCTACTCCGCCAAGGCTTTTATATAAGTCTTGAGCATAAGTTTTGAGCATTTTATATCAGTCTTGCAAATAAAGGAATACATGCAAATAAAGGAAAAGATATAAAACTTTGAGTGTAATTTAAAGCCTTACCCTAAAGCAACCCTAAAACCATATAATTAAACAAGATTGAATGATTCATATTGTATTAGAATAAGTATCAGTCAATGCAATTTCTATTTTTTTTCGTTTGCGTGCACGGCCACATTAATATAAAGTACGATTTGAATCAATGAATTATGATTATGTTATGGGACATTTTGCAGCCCTATTTTAAATTGTCAAAATTATTTTAATGAATTTCAGCAAATAAAGTTTAAGCTGATTACATGGCAAGACGAACAATTTTTCTATGACAATTAGCTTGTTTGCTCGTCTTTATATATTAGGTATTTCGTTTTTCTATGACAAGTATAGATACACGGGCTAGGATATTGGCTTTTGCAACAAGTGCATAAGTTGCAATGGAAAATTTAAGTGGCTGTCCCGCTAAGAGCGGTCCGGTGACTTCGACTTTGGAAAATAGATTTCTTTCAATTTTTGTGTATTGAAAGACATTGGTATACAAGTGTCCAAAAAAATTTATTTTTTGAAAATTATTTTTTACGGCTTCGCTAGACACCGAAACTCATTTTACCCGCGTGCAGACTGAGCTATTTCCAATCAAATTCGAAGGTTGAATTTCGGTAAAATTTAGAGTCGCGCTGAGTCAAAACGTCTGACTGTTTCCAAGTTTCAACTAGATCAGTAAGTTAAGACACAATTCAAGTTCTCCGTTGCAAAAAATAAGAGGATTTGCATAAATCGTAAATAAACTGTCGACAGCAACTTGACGGCACACCGGTTTTTGCTTCTTGTTCGGTCTCCAAAATTACACGAAAATCGAAGGCTGAGATCTCCTAAAGGGGACCTAAAAATACGCTGAAAACAACTTGACTGTAATGATTTATACTTATTTTCACAGAATCTGAAGAAAAACTTGCGGGTATCAATCTGTAATTGGCGCGAGAAAAGATTTTCTGGAGCCCATGTTCAATTATTTTTGCAAAATTTAATTATAGCTAATTAACATCTTTCTTGAGAGGCGCTAAAAGTAAACAATTTCTATCTGACTATACATTTTCAGATGAAAGAAACTACCACAGTTAGTAAAACTCTTTTTGTAAATATAGTTGTAATATAATTATTTTCTTGACACGCGTAAAGAGATTGTTTAACCACATTTATGACACGTTTAAAGAGCCTGTTTATGCCAGATTCATTCTGTCTGACCACATTCATAAATGTCACCCAACTTGTCTATTACAAAAATATTCCAGAAAGACCGATTATTCTTTCCTTGAAAATAATTAAAAAAAGTATAAGTAGAACTTTCCAGTGGACATCATCTTTAACTTTAATAGCTAACATTTCTATACATATACATTTATTACGAAAAGTAGCAATGCTTAATTGTTTTATTTATACCATGTTGCAACAAAATAAAGTATAAGCATCTGATCAGTTATTTGACAAAGCATCAATTTTATAAATAACTGAATCTCAATATTTTTCTTTGACTCGAAATCATATTAGCAATATATAATACTCTTCACATGATACTAATATGCATGAGTTTTGTACTTTTAATTTTAACCGCAATGAGTAACATATACACATTAACATTTACACGACATTAGTATCTTATGATTTAAACAGCCAAAACTGGCATTAAATCATCGGAAAATTCTTGAAGAGAGTCGTATAATAACATACATACCTATCTTAAATAATTGTCAAACTTCCCGCCAAAATTACCCGCGCATCAAACTCGTACAAAACCGGCGCCTCGCCCCGTTAAACGTCCCGTCCCGTCTAGACGTGAACGGAAACAGGCCCGTTAATAGTTTACTTATAATAAAGAGGCGGACCATTAGAAAAGTGAGGGCGAGGGGGGTGGGGGGAAGCACAAAAACATTGCGCAGGGGGGAAAATCGTGAAAAAATTCGTGCAGAGACGTTTCAATAGGAAAAATTATAAGCCGGAATTTATATGTTCCTGGTTTAATTCTCCAGTTCTCTGCTACATTGCTAATTGAAATCTTAAAGTTCTCCCAAAAATGTTGATCAGTTCATGAAGCCCATAAAAATGAACTGACCATAGATATCTTATATACACTAGATAGTGCATCTAATTATTCTGCAATTCAAAAATTGAAGTTAAACACGGAACTTGAATATTAAGGTAAACCTATTCCAAATACATTTTTAAACTATTCAAATGATGAAAGCTATTGTTGTTTTTTAAGCGTTTATTAGCGAGTGAGAAACACCAACATGGCCGCCATCTATTCAAATGGGGGTTACCGCTGGAATATTTTTGGCTTCAATTTTACTAAAAAAAATGCGCTATCTGGTCTATATAAGATATCTATGGAACTGACCAACTGTTAATTATGTTTTCCATTAATTAACTGCTTTATGTTTTCTATGTAATTAAATGTTTGTATTATTTAAAAAAATATTCGTACAAGTTGAAAAAGTGTAATGATACCGCCTCAGATGAGCCGAGACATTTTGATTGCAGTTACTAAGACGTTCCAGGTTATTTTGACCCATAAATTCCCCACATCCGGCTTCAGCCTTGAACAACACGAAGCAAGACATTTTGACGTGGTTTGTTTATATACATATGCATGTTACTTGCCTCTAGATCGCGCGCACTTGGTCGTATTCTGATCGAAGCGATATATTTTAAACTTGTGAAGATCGCGTGCACTTGCATGGTCATATTCTGAATCGAAGTATTTTGCAAGTGGAAAGCGGGAGCCATGTGTATTTTAAAGCTTGACAGTCACTGACTCTATATCGAAGTCACGACAGGTGACACGATTGGCCATATGATGCATTGATGAAACAAAATTGAAAGAGAGCGTGGGAGGATCGCGCCCTATAGTGAAATACGATTCACCACCTTTCATTATTGGCATAACGTTATTTATTTCCAGGTGTATCATAAACTTATACAAGTTGAATATCTAGTACTTCAAGTGTAATTGGTTATTAATTAAATACAGATGAGTTAGTCTATATATGCAAATCAAAGGTCTCAATGAGACGACTCACGGATCGAATCGTGTAATATTAGTAAAGGGGAAAATGTGATTTCAGTAAGTTGGAAAAAGAGACTGAGAACATGTCGACGTTCCTCTATATATTCCAGGTAGTTTATCTGACGTTAATTCTCAATTCTGGTCTCAATCTTTAAATGGTATCAGAACCCGGCCAATTTCCAAGCAATGTTTGCCAATTGTACGATGACATGATTGGATATACCAAAATCTGATTACGAAAATATAGCGAAAACCAACATAAGTAAAATAGATAATATAAATATAATATAAAATAGTCAATATAAAATGGCAATTTAAAATAGTCAATATTAAAAGTTTAAAACCCGGCAGACATAACTATATATAACTACACAGAGCACTAAAATGCGGTGTCCAAAAAATGAACTGCGGCGTTTCCGCCCAACTGCCTAACAATAAAGTTATATTATATAACTTATTATTTATATTAATTAGTTGGTCGGTATATGCTGTAGCCTGCATGTGTACAGCCGTTACTCTCGACGAAACGCGCGAGAGAACGTCTGTGACTGGATGCATAATCCTTGTTCAGGTCACGTGGATAGTTCCCAGATTTGTGAACTGGCCTCTGATTGGACAGTGCTTTATTTGAATAATTTATGGCAAATGAAGCTAGTTCATTGCCATTGTTAATTGATAATTAGCATGCGGTTTAAGATAACAACACAAAAATTTTAAAATTCCAGATCAAGAATCAAGATTTCCTTCGGGGCATATACAAAGGTTTGAAAGACTAGAAATATAATCTTTTGAGTGTTGAGTTTAATTTTGTGCTGTTCGAAGCTAAGAATTAAAAATCAAGATACAATTCTAGTCACAAATATATAAAATACAACAAACTATCGGACGGAAATTGACAATTTAATAAATTGACAATCTGTCTATATGTCCCGACCCCTCGCGATAAAGCATTTTCTTTACATGTAATGTGTTTAACTTCGTCTTACTTGGCCAGTTAACTTTTAATTACTTTAAAATGCACTTTTGAATAACCAGTTGTGTTTATATTTAATGCTTTGTCTTTGTAAACAAATATACGCCAGGGTGTCCCAAAAAACCCGAAAACTATTGAAATCACCAATAATAATTTGATTGTTAGAATTTGAATGCCTTAGCGCTCTGTTGGTTCCCACGAGTACATAAATGATTGACATAAGTAAATTTTATGCATAAAGAAACTGTTCAAGAAGCGGTTTTAAATTCCCAAGAGCAGAAAATCGCGCACTTTACAAGGAGATGTTCTTAACTAAATTTTAATACATGAACCTTGCCAATATTTTACGCATCATTACGTTTAGCTTTTTGGTAGGGCATTCAAATTGAACAATAAGTGATTTCAATAGTTTTCGGGTTTTTTGGGTATATGTACGCCAAGAACTGAGCTTGTACACCGGACTTGCCGGCAATGATCATCGTTCAGCATTGTTCGCACTCAAAACAAATCGCTTCATCGCGTAATATATTTCTATCGTTTTTCAGATTATATTTCAAGTCTTTCAAACCGTTGTATATGCCCCTAAGAAATTCTTGATTCTTGATCTGGAATTTTAAAATTTTTGTGTTGTTATTTTAAAGTGCTTATGTCACAAAATTTTTTTTTGATATTTGGTACAGGACAAAAAGTTAGTTAATAGGTTCTTTAACATTTTTCGGTTTTCTATTTTTATTCGCGAGATACGAGGCTCTAAACAGCGATTTTCGTAAAATTGTCGCGTATCAACAAGAGTCTGGGACGAGCGTGGTGTGACGTTGCTTAAGGGACTTAATTTCGACGCGCATTATACATTTGATATATTTTCCAGCATGTCAGGCAGTAGCTCGGATTCGGAAAGCACTCATAGTTCTCAATGTGACTCAGAATACAATTATATTCCTGGATATATTATAGAGGATGAATCAAATGATACTAGTCACGAAATTGGAATTCTAGAAGCAGTTGATAGCGAAATTTTAGGCGATTATGATGCATGCCTTTATGCCGATGAACCGCTAGCCGGCGAAGAATGGTACGCACGATATCTAAAAAAATCAGCAGAACACAAGCAACAAAACGAGATGCTACAGCGAAGATTAGATGGCCTTGAAGATATTAAATTATGGTGAGTGTAAACATAGATTTATTTTAACATTTTAACGTAAAATCGTAAAATAAAGTATCTCTGGCTAATATATTTTGCGGGATACGGACTCATACGGCGGCATCAGTCGCATCAAAGAGTTAAAACCACACTTCCCTCACCTTCGCAAGAAAATACAAGACACGAGATCAAAGAAAATATAAACAGACTGGTTCAGAGCAAATTACGTATATATTCTTGTTTGAAGTTACAGTGTTTATCTGTGATCACGTTTATTTAATACGAACGATTGAACGATTGTATTTTCTCGTTTTCTTAGTGCCCATTTTTCCAAACAAATAGGTCTGAATCCCGAGTGTAGGGTGATACAGCACTGCGGCTGTAGCACATCTTCTAAAACCAAGTTATCCTTCAGAACTTCCCTACAAGATTCCATCTTCTCACAGCACCAAGCTTCGTGTGTATATTGTATATGTATTATCACACAATCGCCGCGTTTACACTTGCGAAATATGATACAGGTGAGGGAAGTGTGGTTTGACATGACTGATGCCGTATCAAAAGTATATCAGCCAGAGATACTTATTTTACGTTAAAATGTTAAATAAATCTATGTTTACGCTCACCATGATTTAACATCTTCAAGGCCGTCTAATCTTTGTTGTAGCATCTCGTTTTGTTCCTTGTGTTCCGCATAGTTTTCAGTGGCGCCGTGGGACCCATGTTTTTGGGGGGGCCAATGGCAGTACTTTTCCGACAAACCGGAAAATAGTTTCCTACAGAAACGTCGCGAAAATTTTTTTTAACTTAAATTTTT
>CACRXK020001665.1:0-51289 GCA_902702795.2 Paramuricea clavata
GTCAAAGGCAGCATGCACAATTTGCTGAATAAGGGGCTGTTTTTATGATCCCGCTTTCCCAGGATGATATATGAGGCGGGATGATTTAGATGTATTTAAATAAGTCACGGTGTACACTTCAGCAAAAAACTTCATTATTTTCGAGAGATAGCAATAGTTATCTGTAAACTGAAAGGTTGTTCAAGCAGCAACAATAATCTTCTTGAACTACAAGATCTGCTCTACAACATTTGAGTTTTGTTAACCAGCATTTGGACTTTCGTTTAGCCTATGGACGTATTTCAATACATCAAAATCATCCCACATTCCATCATGTAAACAGCCCCTTAGCCTAAGATGCCTGTTCAGGAGGTAGGGAAAGTGCAATTTGAATACCAAACACCTTGCACAAAGTCAAAGGTCAGCTAAATATTCTAATTCTACTTTCTTGGCATGCCAAATTTATATGAATTCCTTCAATGCTTATAACTTCTTGTTTTTGTATGTATAATTATAATTACTGTCAGCACTGGTGAAGCTAGCCATAGTAACAGCTAGGTCATGCTATGGTTTTTAATGATTTGCATTGCAGGTCTATTAGCATACCATGACCAGTTACCATGGCTAGCTTGCCACTCAATACTGAACAATAATAGTTATAATACCATATGTACGTATAAACAATAATAATACTTGAATGAATCATTGGACACATAGAATTTAATAACAATTTCATATATAGAAATACTAAGTCAGTTTTTTTCCCAATTATTGTTTTAATGGCACCTTCAAGGCTACCTCTATTGTAGAACAACTGAACAATCTGCTGATGGGAGACAAAATCTATATTTGTCGACATTTTTGTTTAATATGTCAGCTTCAGATGGCACCATTCATTTGTAAAGACTAAGATAGTACACACTCAGAACCGCAAAACTATATAAGAAAGAAATTGTGAGCATTATGCACCAGTCAGTGGAATACCCCGCACCCCCCTACCTGGGGAACAGCGGGACATTAGACCAAGACCTTGCTCTATTTCACTCTCCGCTATATGGGCCACTCCCACTTGCCTAAACACAAATAATGTCCCTGCTCTCCGGGCCCACCATACAATATCTACAAAGAATATCTGTCTAAAGGAAATAGACCTATTTGATAAATACTACCTTATTCGTACTTAATTTCGCACATCTATTAAACTGGATTCTTTTCAGTTCGATTTAGTTTTGCTCATTGTTCGGGGCCCCTAAAAAGTGGGCCTTTCCCTTTTTACTTAAAATTTCAGTCATATCTATGGTCCATACTGAATGCTTAAAAAAATAGAACATCTAAATGGTTTACAAGAACTTTCAATAAAATAAAACGGTGACCTAATAACACAAGAGATTGTCAGTTTGTTCGCAAAATCATCAGCTCGCTTTCATTGCTCATTCCCAGTCCTTTTTCGTTTTCAAGATGGCGGCTATGTCTAATCCCCGATATAAGTCCTGCCAAAGTCCCCGGTACCTGATAATATAACTAATACAGTCTAAATCCCTGTGTAGCATGGTCGAATATAAGGTTCAATCTCTCAATAATTCCCCGCTATTCCCCAGGTAGGGGGGTGTGGGGCATTCCACTGACTGGTGCATTATCAAAAATCCTGAAATGTGGTGGTGACACAGCCAGGTGAAATGGTGAATACATGAAGGCCAGTAGGATTATTTCATATTGTGCTAACAATGGACATATCTCAGAGGTATATTTTTACAGTCTGACCATCATACCTTGTAACTGCTGGTAACTCAGTTAATATATGCAGACAACAATCCACACTGGGTTGCTATAGGATAATAGGAATATATTTATACACAACATTCTGCGTGATGAATAATATGCTACATTAATAAATGAAATATATTTAAAGCTAAATCCTCTTAACCGTGGAGCTAAACATTCATAGCCATGGGTGCATTTTAATATTTAATATGTATGACAGACTATGTTTTAGGCTAGTACACACAGACATTTCTCATTATAAATAGTGTATGAAAATATATGATATAGTGTATGAAAATATATGATATACATAATTCGCGCTGTGAATTGAGCAATAGAAGAAAAGAAAAAATCGAGCAAATTGACATACCTCTAAACGATCTCCCTTTCTCACAAAACTTGAAGTATTAAAGGCCAGTATTTATACAAAGTATGTCTTTGCTTCGCTCCTGACCTCGACACCTCGTGTTAAAATGCTACAAAGCTTGCTGATCGAAATATTTTTAAACGCCATACTTGGTACGTCGTTCGCAGTCGCTAAACAAAGTATTCGGCAGTCATCGATTTGCTATTTTGAATTCCTGGGGTATGATAACGCTCCAATGCAAATTCCTTACTGCAACGTCATAATATGACGTCACAACTGCCGACACAAAATCGAGATGAGCTTCAGTATATAAAACTGTTGGCGGGAAATTCAAATGCGCTATAACACATCGTCAAGAATAGGAGGCTGCCTTCGGCAGCAATAAGAACTTCCTCAGGCATAAAAAGGTATAATGACTATAACCCAGACGTTTCGCCTTTTAAGGCTTCTTCAGTGGGTGAAAAATTTACAATTACTATTATATAATTTCCATACCCAGCGCAAGCAGAAAGATGTTGTCTGCCGCGGCTGGGTCTTGAACCCGCGACCTTCGAATTACTAGATCGACGCTCTACCAACTGAGCTACACGGTCAGAGGATTTAAGACTGGAAATTATGAAATATATACTGAATGTCATAAACATACTCGTATACATACTATATATTTCATAATTTCCAGTCTTATCGTTTTCTCATAAAACATAACAAACCTTTTCTTAACACTGGATTAAAGCTAGTACCGCAACTACAACTGTTCACATAACACTTTAACTTAATCTTCTTCTATACTTGTCGGGTCTTTCCTTTCTACCTAATTCTTTTAATATATGAAACATTGTTGTAAATATAGCTAAATAATCCATTTTCAGTTTTTACTAATTTCTTTCTCATGTTTCGATTCGCTTGGTTAATCCTTCTATATATATATATATACCGGGTGGCGCAAAAAAAAGTACAACTGTTTGATTACTTGTAACTCAGAAACAATAAGCAGTAGAACCATAAATCGAGTTTAGTTGCATTCAGCGATATCTAACTTAAAGTTTGGTATATTTGACAGGCATATTCGTCCAAGATTAACTGAGATATAAGAGTTTAAACTTTTGTTAACAATTTTGAAACGGTCACAAATTAGCTAAAAATCAGTTTAATAGGCCGTATTTAGCTAATTTGTGACCGTTTCAAATTTGCTAACAAAAGTTTAAACACTCATATCTCAGTCAATCTTGGACGAAAATGCCTGTCGAATATACCAAAATTTAAGTTAGACATCGCTGGATGCAATGAAACTCGATTTTGGGTTCTACTGCTTATGGTCTTTGAGCTATATGTAATCAAACAGTTATACTTTTTTTTGCGCCACCCGGTATATATACATATATATATATATATATATATATATATATATATATATATATATATATATATATATATATATATATATATATATATATATATATATATATATATATATATATATACAACGCAGAGAGAAAAAAAATAGAAATAACCCAGAACTGTTTAGCGATGGAAATCACACGTTGCCATAGGAAAGAAAATGTACTTCATACCTTCGCAATGAGAACCATTTCCTTGATATCCATGTTTACAAATACAGCTAAATGATCCTTTAGAGTTGATGCAGATCGCGTCTGAATGACAATTGTGTGTTCCAGATGAACATTCATTTATATCTGGAGTAAAATGTAAAAGGTATCGTTTTCAAACGAAAGTTAAATAGTCCATTCTAAGAGTTAAAACTAATTAATTTATACTAGGTCACGAACGACGCGGCGAATGACAAATGTGACTATACTGATGCAGAGCCAAAACGATTACACGGTAATTAAGGTACAACAATCAACAAAATCCACTAGGCATCTTTATTACTAAATAGTTTCGTACCACAAAATGTGGCACTCTTCAGATAAATTGACCTAAGTAAATGACCTAATTGACCTTAGGTCAATTTATCTGAAGAGTGCCACATTTTGTGGTACGAAACTATTTAGTAATAAAGATGCCTAGTGGATTTTGTTGATTGTTGTACCTTAATTTATATGTATATATAAATATACACATACTTTTTAAGTTTGTTTGCCGATTGAGAAACGTATCGAAAAATAAAAATTTTGAATTTAGTCATAACCCCAAGTGGTATAATAACTTTATTACACGCATTAGTTTTGAGCGCGTGTTACTTAACATATAAAAAAATCTCCTCTTAATGCTTAGGCGAAACAGTGTTAAGGCGAAACAGTGCTTGGGTCATTAATTTTGTTAACGACCTTGTTTACTCGAAACCAGTTTTTATGACGACACATGCAGAAAATTTCGCTTCTTAATTTTATTGAGTATTTGCCTTTGTTTATGTCTTTCAAAATGCAAAATTTTTCTTCCAAACATAAATTGCAGCGTTTTGATCCCCCTGTGTACGAAACAGCGTGTTTAAAATTGACCATTTGATGCTATAATCCTGCTTGTTTTCTTTTAATTTCCAAATATGTTTCGAAAGTTCCGTTTTGTTTGAGTCGAAAAGATGAAGTGTGGTTAGCGTAACTTTCCTTAAATGTAGTCGCTGTCATACCAATGTAGTGTTCAGTGTCGTTCGTGTTGTTCGTTGTGACTGTGGCTTTGTAAATAATGTTGTTGGTCATACATTGTTTCGGTAGTGGGCAAGTGTTTTTGTTGTCGCAGTTACAGTTGTCAGTTTCCGTATTCTGTGATTGACTGTTCCTAATTATATGTGCGTTGTGTTTGGTGATTATAGACTTAACGTTGTTCATGCAACTGTAGCTTACTTTTAAAGTGTTTCTGTTAAAAATCTTGTGTAGTTTGTGCTGTAGTGGGAAGTGTTTGTCAATTAAACTTAAGAATTCCCATCCTATGTTCGTGTTAATTACACTCTTAGGCCTGTTTTATACGTCGAATTTTGGTCGCGTCGAATGCAATTCAAACAATAGATAATGAAGCTTAATGAGGTATATCATCTCATTATCTATTGTCTTAATTGCATTCGACGCGACCGAAATTCGACGTATAAAACGGGCCTAACTAATGGTGGGTTGAATCAAATTATGTTGCGTTGCCTATTCCTACGTGTCCGTTGCGGTGCATCCTGAGTGTACGTAAATTCATGATCAAAGTTACTATGTGTAAGAGCGTTCTGGTAAATAGGTGCGGATTCCTTAAATGTTTTTTCGTCCGATGAAAAGTGCAATTCGTTTGTTGATAGCTGTAGGTAATTGTCTTGTAATGCTTGGTGGATGGTTTGAGTGCCTGTGTATGTACAATGGATCGTCATTGGGTTTCCTGTATGGTTTGTGTTTTGCGTTGATCAGGTCGAAAGTAACATCTAAAAAATTTACAACGTTCATATTTACTTCGGCGGTGATTTTAAGGTCAAATTGCTCGAAAATGTTGTGTAGCTCTTTTTTAGTTTTGTCTAGTAAACAGGCGGATTTGCTTTATATAATAGCCAAACCATCATCTCTATAAAGGCCGATGTTTTCCTTGCGAAACCTCTTACCTAAGTGATTTAAAATGAAAAGGCCTACCAGCTCACAAATTTCAGCGCCGTCGAAACTACCCATAGTGACGTCAAATAAACTGTTGCTTCCGTCTTTTTTGTCCATAATTTCCGGTGCCGAAAAGTAGAGATTTTCTTGCATGTTTTATTATTGAAATATCGTTTTCGGTAATAGTAGTCAAATCCGAAGCCCATGCCAATGCTTCATTGAAAAGTTTTTCGGAAATGGATGGGTAAAAATCCACAACATCAAATGAAATAAAACTGTGCCTGTCTTTATCGTTTATATTGCCAAACCATGAAATTACTTGTTGCGTATTTCTCCATTGATTTGAATTTAGTTTTTGTCTCAAATTGGAATTGATTTTATCTAAAATAACCTTACTTAGTTTTCCGGATTCGCTTTTTGCGGGATTAATTAGTCGGCATTTTGGATTGTTTTCGAAATTTTCTTTGTGGTCTTTTAAAGATATAAATGCTTCGCGTTTTTTCATTCGTTCAATTCTGTCGCCAATTCCTAACCTACTCGAAATTTCTTTCAATTCGGAGTCAATTTCATGTATGAAGTCCTCTGATCCATGTTTGTACGTTTTCGTGATGTTATCATGTAAGAGTTCGTTGTATGTGTTCAGTGACGTTTCGTAAATGTTTCTAGTTTTGTAATTTCATGGTTTGGCAACATAAAAGATAAAGACAGGCACGGTTTTATTTCATTTGGCATTGTGGACGATTACCCATCCATTTCCGAAAAACCTTTTAAAAGAAGCATTGGCCTGGGCTTCTGATTTGGCTACTATCACAGAAAACGATATTTCAATAATAAAGCATGCAAAAAAATCTCTACTTTTCGGCAACGGCAAATTATGAACAAAAAAGACAGAAGCAACAGTTTATTTGACGTCACTATGGGTAGTTTCGACGGCGCTGAAATTTGTGAGCTGGTAAGAGGTTTGGCAAGGGAAACATCGGCCTTATAGAGATGACCGTTTGGCTATTATAAAAATCAAATCCGCCCGTTTAATAGACAAAACGAAAAAAGAGTTACACAAAATTTTCGAGCAATTTGACCTGAAAATCACCGCAGTATATAGAGGCCGTTCGACCCTTTTTTATAGGGGGCCGCAGGGGGCCGTAGGGGGCCGCTTCATTATATATGCAGGTAATTAAGGGGGCAGCACATTACATAT
The DNA here is from genome assembly GCA_902702795.2 of Paramuricea clavata. Taxonomy (NCBI): domain Eukaryota; kingdom Metazoa; phylum Cnidaria; class Anthozoa; order Malacalcyonacea; family Plexauridae; genus Paramuricea; species Paramuricea clavata. The sequence continues at coordinate 6,824 of CACRXK020001665.1, forward strand.
GCCTGTAATTATGGGGGCCGCACATTATATGCAGTTCACTTAATATATGCATGACGTCACGCGGGCAAGTTTGGACGAGGTCGTGTGAAACTTGCTGACGAAGCATTTTTTAGCGTCCCTCCACATGTGTGATACAATAGAGGGATTACGAATAGTTCGAGTCCCTCACATGGTAAAACTGTTATCGAAATTAATATATATATAGCAGAGTTATAGCCGTATCTTTGCTCGGAAGAGATAAATTTCCACAAGTATATTGAAGGATTTTTCGTATGTTTACAATATTATAGCGAGGAATCTATTCGTCACAAAAATCAAGACATATTTTAAACAGAACTAAACAGTTGCTAATCCCAGGTTAACATGGCTGTCAACGTCGTTGTTATGGTCAATATTTGCATGTTGTTCAACATTATTTAGCAAACCTCCTACATACATATATACTTTTAAGATGACCGAGTCAGATCATAAGAAAGCTTATCAAGAATACTTGAAGGAAAAAAACTTTTAGAACAGTTGTAATATATTTTGCCATAAAAAATAAATATGTTTTTATCAAATATGCGGAAGTTATATACGTTGCTATCTGTTGCTAAGTCATTATGAGGTGTGTAGGTAATTAAGGGATTAGGCGAACAAAAATCTGCATAACTAAGTGTATCCCAATGGATAGATAGGGATTATTTATAACGCAGGTGTATGCCTTAAAATCGGGCGCGAGGGTTTGTGAGCAAAAATTTACACAAGAATTTAGATTTAAAACACATTTATTTCTTTAAGTACTACAAAGTTAATATGTTTCGGAGGGTACTAATTCCCCCCGGCTATTTACACCCGGGGAAACGAAAGCATTAGCGAAGTCTAAAGTTCATCAATTATCGCGGGCGTGGGTCACCAACGGTGTTCGAGTGTTGGGTGTGTGGTCATCCTCACTGATCTCAAGAATATGGCGGACTGTCATGAATAGCGGACACTGATTGGTCCAATTTAAAGTTTGCATTATAACGACTGCATGACGACAGCGAAATAGCAAACATTTCTTCATTTCTTGATTTGTTGATTGAGAAATTTCTTGCAAATATATTTCATTTTTGCTCGCATTTTGGCAAGATTTTGTAAATTTCAAAAGGTTTCTCAGAAAGAAAGGGCGAAAGAATCGGCTAAAAGAAGGGAGCCGACGTTAACGAAGGTAAGTTTGTTTTAAATACTGATTTTATAATGACTTTAAAACCCGACGGCCTTTGCGTATATGAAATAACTATTACAAGACAGCATATAATTTCAGTGTATCTTTAATAATATTGATTCCCTTTTTTTATATTGAATTTTTTAAATAAGAAAGCAAAGAAAGAAAAGAAAGCAAAGTAATTTGCAAGCGAGAATTTGAAATCATTTTATTGCAAACTCACAGTTTATCGATAAAGCCATTAAATTAAAGGCAGTTTAGTTTTATAAAGAATACTTTAAAACGTTTTGCGAAGCGTTTGTGGTTGAATTTTACCTGAAATTGAAGCTTATATTACGTATAACAACATACCTAATATATATATATGTCGGGAAATTGATAATTTTGTCATTAAAAGTGATATTTTTAGAAGATTTTTTATTTGTAAGAATATTCTTAAAAATTATCGTGTTACCATGACAACTACTTTAGATACTTCATGTTCGGAAAATACAATGGTTTTGTCAGCAAGGCGAGTGTTTCTGCATGCATATGTATTTTCTAGTCTGTATAAATATAATATCGTTTCTTCGAGACGTTTACAAAGTTAATATGGTCTACTTCTAAGAGCATAATGTGTTTGATTTTGTTTAAATTACGCACAACATTTAAAAAAATGTTCTTTCTAATAAGAGTCGTTCGGCTTTATTGTTCATTAGCCAAGGTTTCTTGAACATAGTTTCGGACCGTTGGCTCGTGCAGATTCACCCACTTCATACGACCCGTAGATTGGTTCACTATTTTGACAGGCCAATAATGTTCTCCGCCGATATAGACACCCGGATGGCTAGGATCAAAACTATTGCGCGATGACTTATACATCTCTGTGATAACATATCCTTCGGGAATGTTACGGACCACCTGTGCTCCCAAAGTGTAGTTTTGCCACTCGGGAATAGTTGCATCCGACCAGGTAATATACCTATGATGTGTATGTTGTTTTCTTCCAGGCTTGTGACTCGGTGTGGGCTTGATATTAGTATTGTTCTCTTTAGTTTGGGTGGCGAAGAGATGAACATGGCAGTCGTCAAATAGGTCCCCAAGAACTTGCTTATCGGCTGGTGTGTCAGGTTTGTTATCCACGACCAAGTATCCAAACGGTTTTTCGGTCTCTTTGTAATAAGCATTCACAAAGTGGACTCTATTCTTATCAAACATGCGTTCTCCAACGATACCAATTTGTTTCCTATCACTAGGACTTCGGAAGAGAGCGATATATTGGGCCTTACGGCTAATATCTGTATTAAATTTTCCCTTGGGAAACATGTTCTGGAGCAAAAGGATAACATTCGCGTTTCTATGACGACCCTGGGTAAATAATCGAGATACAACAGGACTGTCTGTCGCTTCAGCCATCAGATCGTCCAGTATGATGATGTTGTTGTACCGCGTATGAATCTCGCCCATGTTCTCGGACAGCTCGGGCAAACCTCTCTCAAACTGGATGCTTTTTCCGAGGGATTTTCTCAACTGTCGTAACAATCTTGCCAGTGGTTGTAGTACCAAAAAATACAAATACTTTTTTGCTCATCGTGCACGATACGATTGTTTTCCAAAATTTGTTCTAGAAAATACGTTTTTCCACTTTGGTTTGGACCCACGACCAATAGCGAAAATTTATGGCGGATGTTGAATTCCGGATAGGGTTTGGTGGTCAAAGATGCTTGTGCTGTTTTTGGTTTCTTTGGCCCGTTTCAGACGGCGTACTTATCATGTGCCGAACTTAATTGATGAATTAGGTACGGCAGAAGAGCGACGTATGAATCAATTACGTACGGCAGAATTTGGAGCGGCAAAAGTTCGACACAAGTTCGGCAGAGCTTGTCGCATTATGCGACGTTGGAGCGACATTGATTCATACGCCGCTCCACTCATGTGGCAAACTTAACTCAAACTGGGGCAAACTTAACCCGGTACGCCTATGGTACGCCGTTTGAATCACTGCCGTACTTGTGTCGCATCTAATACAATTAAGTTCGGCACATGAAGAGTACGCCGTCTGAAACAGGCCTTAGTTGGCAACGAGTATGCCCTTCGGCTCACACGCTTTTCTCCTGGTTTTCAGAGTTCATGTGCGGAGACTTGTCGATGTTGAGCTGCCATGACGACACCTTGGCTTGCTTAAGATAAGGTTTTCTCTCCATGGATTGTAAGCCGTGAACTTGTTCCGCGCGCCCCCATTAATTTTCGTCTTTTCCTAATTAATTATTTGATAGCAAGCGACTGGGGACGAGGCAGACCAAACCCTATCCGGAATTCAACTTCCGCCATAAATTTTCGCTATTGGTCGTGGGTCCGAGCCAAAGTGGAAAAACGTATTTTGTACAACAAATTTTGGAAAACAATCGTATCGTGTACGATGATCAAAAAAGTATTTGTATTTTTTGGTACTACAACCAGTGGCAAGATTGTTACGACAGTTTGAGAAAATCCTTCGGAAAAAGCACCCAGTTTGAGAGAGGTTTGCCCGAGCTGTCCGAGAACATGAGCGAGATTCATACGCGGTAAAACAACATCATCATACTGGACGATCTGATGGCTGAAGCGACAGACAGTCCTGTGGTATCTCGATTATTTACCCAGGGTCGTCATAGAAACGCGAGTGTTATCCTTTTGCTACAGAACATGTTTCCCAAGGGAAAATTTAATACAGATATTAGCCGAAATGCCCAATATCTCAGTCGCTCTCTTCCAAAGTCCTAGTGATTGGAAACAAATTGTATCGTTGGAGAACGCATGTTTGATAAGAATAGAGTCCACTTTGTGAATGCTTATTACAAAGAGATCGAAAAACCGTTTGGATACTTGGTCGTGGATAACAAACCTGACACACCAGCCGATAAGCAAGTTCTTGGGGACCTATTTGACGACTGCCATGTTCATCTCTTCGCCACCCAAACTAAAGAGAACAATACTAATGTCAAGCCCACACCGAGTCACAAGCCTGGAAGAAAACAACATAAACATCATAGGTATATTACTGACCTGGTCGGATGCAACTATTCCCGAGTGGCAAAACTACACTTTGGGAGCACATGTGGTCAGTAACATCCCCGAAGGATATGTTATCACAGAGATGTTTGAGTCATCGCGCAATAGTTTTGATCCTAGCCATCCGGGTGTCTACATCGGCGGAGAACATTATTGGCCTGTCAAAATAGTGAACCAATCTACGGGTCGTATGAAGTGGGTGAATCTGCACGAAGAACAATAAAGCCAAACGACTCTTTTTAGAAAAAAACATTTTTTTAAATGTTGTGCGTAATTTAAATAAAATCAAACACATTATGCTTTTAGAAGTAGACCATATTAACTTTGTAAACGTCTCGAAGAAATAATATTATATTTATACAGACAAGAATTATTAGCTTTGTAGTATTTAAAGAAATAAATGTGTTTTAAATCTAAATCTTGTGTAAATTTTTGCCCACAAACCCTCGCGCCCGATTTTAAGGCATACAACTGCGTTATAAATAATCCCTATCTATCCATTGGGATACACTTAGTTATGCAGATTTTTGTTCGCCTAATCCCTTAATTACCTACACACCACCTAATGACTTAGCAACACATAGCAACGTATATAACTATCGCATATTTGATAAAAACATATTTATTTTTTATGGCAAAATATATTACAACTGTTCTAAAAGTTTTTTTCCTTCAAGTATTCTTGATAAGCTTTCTTATGATCTGACTCGGTCATCTTAACAGTATATATGTATGTATAGGAGGTTTGCTAAATAATGTTGAACAACATGCAAATATTTACCATAACAACGACGTTGACAACCATGTTAACCTGGGATTAGCAACTGTTTAGTTCTGTTTAAAATATATCTCGATTTTTGTGACGAATAGATTCCTCACTATAATTTTGTAAACATACGAAAAATCCTTCAATATACCTGTGGAATTTTATCCCTTCCGAGCAAAGATACGGCTATAACTCTGCTATATTAATTTCGATAACAGTTTTACCATGTGAGGGACTCGAACTATTCATAATCCCTCTATTGTATCACACACGTGGAGGGATGCTAAAAAATGCTTAGTCAGCAAGTTTCACACGACCTCGTCCAAACTTGCCCGCGTGACGTCATGCATATATTAAATGAACTGCATATAATGTGCGGCCCCCTTAGTTACCGGCAAATATAATGTGCGCCCCCCTTAATTACCTGCATATATAATGAAGCGGCCCCCTGCGGCCCCCTATAAAAAAGGGACGAACGGCCTCTATATTACTACTCACCGCCGAAGTAAATTTGAACGTTGAAAAAAATTTTTAGATGTTACTTTCGACCTGAACAACGCAAACATACCCTGGGTTCCAGAGCCTTCAGAAAGTTTCCCAGATAGGGTTTCCTGTGTAATAAATTGAAACGCGGTGAAGGCTCTGGTTCAACGGGGAGATTCTTTGATTAAACCGCGCCAATCACAACACAAAATTAACGATTTTAGTACAGAATATGTACTAGACACCTGATTGGTGGAGGTTATCTAAACAGAATAATTTACATAAATTACTGAAAAAGATGGCGTCGTCATTGTCAAGCGAAGTGTTTGATAAAATTGTTAAGGAAACTTTACGAGAAAAATTCTCAAATATCGACAGATTAAGCACAGAACAGTATAAAGCGCTATGGAATTATATAAACCGTAAGGACGTGTTTGCTATTCTGCCCACTGGTCACGGAAAATCTCTAATATTTCAGTTAATACCAGAATTATGCAGATGATTAAATTTAATACATCTTCAAGTCTCAAGTGAACCAATATTACTTGTCATATGTCCATTGAATTCTCTAATCGATTCCCGCCTTAAAGACCTAGTGAAATGCAGAATTTCTGCAACATGTTTGTCGAATGATGAACTGGATGAACGTGGTATACTTGCTGGAAAATATTCTATAGTATTTGCCAATCCAGAATCTTTGATTATGAATGCAAAGTGGCATGAGATGCTGAGCACTGAAATTTATCAAAACAACTTGTTTGGAGTAGTGACTGACGAAGCACATGTCATTCCTAAATGGTGAGTGTTGTGCATAACTCTATTTTACCTTCAAAAAGGCACATCCAAATAATGTAGTATCTTTTTACTTTTTTTATTCCAACTTCAGATTTTTACACTCTGTCCAATGACTTCAATGTTACTAACCGTAGTTGCACTAAATGGCTAGTAGGTACTTTTCCAAATATATTGGCTGAGTGGCAGGCAATAAATATTTATTTTCAATGGCTTTCATTGCCCTCCTTGATTTAAAGCAATTGTTTTGTTTGCACTTTAATGAAACTTAGGAAAGTGCTTACAATAATATGTATAAATACTTGGTTACTGTCATTCTATTTTGCATTTTATCCGACACACTGTACAGTCTTTGAGGATACAGACTCGGCCTACACACAGTCAGGGTACTGATGCTATTGATGTACAACTATGAATAAATTTTGACTTTGTGACATTTCTTTGGAAACAATGTTGATTTTGCCATGGTAAATATAAACTGCACTCTAATTTAGTTCATGGGAATAAGATGCCTGGAGGTTTGAACAACCTGATGGAGTTATAAATAAAAGTGGGCAAACAATGTATTTTTTGTTTAGGGGACAGAATGACAAAAAAGAGAAACGTTTGGCATTTAGAGAATGTTTTGGAAGACTTGGAGAACTTCGATCTATCTTACCAGGGGCACCTGTTCTTGCGCTTACTGCAACTGTTACAAAGAAAATTAAGAAGAATGTGACTGAGTCGTTGAGCCTGAAAAAAGATATGGTTTTGATTGATGCTAATCCCAACTGGCCAAACATCTACCTCAGTGTTAAGAAAATATCAAATGACTTGAATTCAAGCTTTCAGTGGTTAGTGGAAAAATTAAAGAAGGAAATGAACACCATGGATAGAGTTTTGATTTACTGTAAGACAATTAAAGATTGCGGTAGAATTTTTACATATTTTAAATGCAAACTTGGAAGTGATGCCTACTACCCAGCAGGTACAGAACAAATTTCAATCAATATGCTTGTGGGCATGTACCACCACTCAACCCTTCAAAAGCATAAGGAGAGAATTATCAACTCTCTCCATGACATGCAAGGAGTTTGTAGAATCATTATTGCCACTAATGCACTAGGGATGGGTGTTAACTTCAGAAACATTCGAACAGTTATCCATTACGGGCCTCCAAGGCAAATGGATGATTTTATTCAAGAGATTGGTAGAGCAGGGTGAGACAACCTGCCAGCTGTGTCCATTCTAATGTACAATGGTATGCTCCTTAGGAAGTGTGATACACAGATGAAATTGTATGCATCTAATATCAAACGGTGTTTGAGAGAAATTCTTCTTGCAGAATTTGAGTCTCTATTTACACCACATGACACACCTCACAATTGCTGTACTGTTTGTCATAAAATAGGTTCTTGTCTTCAGCCTGGACAATGTAGTGTGATTATTGAAACTGACTTGGATTTTCTCATTTCGTCCTCACCAGAAGAGAGATCGAGGGTTGTTACTGCACAACAAAAGCGGTCGCTTAGGGAGTTGTTGCTTGAAATGAAACAGCATATCCAGTTGAATGACAAATCATATTACCTTTCCGCAGACAGTTCCACAGGATTTACTGCGTCACTTATTGATCTTGTTGTCAAGAATTGTAAGTACATTTTTTTTATATTACATCACTACAACATTTCCTGTTTTCAAGAAAGATCATGCTGTTCAAATTTTGCACATATTCAAAGATGTGTTTGATGACATTGACATTCCTGAAATAGATACATATGGGAGTGAAGCAGATGGTGAATTACTAACTATGTATAATTTGGAATATGGTGGAGAATACATTCAAGATACAGAGAAACTAAGTGATTATACAAGTGACATTGATGTTACTGACCTGTCAGTGATGTCTGATATTGATGAATAATTGTGTTATAATGCATATTCCAAGCATTGAACTAAGCTAAAGTTGTTACAGTATTGAACATGATGAACATTATTAAACAAACCGTGGGACTGAAGGAATGGACCATTTGCATTAGACTAAATTTTGATCTAGACAACAATTTCATCACAGAATTAGTACTATTCCAAAGTTTCGTTGCAAAATGTTGTAAAATGCGGATAATATAGCCATGCGAAGTTTGCCGTTTTTCAGTCATTTTGTATTACGCACGGGAAATTGACAGCCTAATCGGGTGTTGGGGCATCAATTTCCCGTTTGTAATACAAAATGACTGAAAATTGCAAACTTCACAAGGCTATATTATCCACATTTTACAACATTTCGCAATGAAACTTTGGAATATTACTAATTTTGTGATGCTCTTTCAAGCTGTGATGAAATTTTTGTCTAGACCAAAATTTAGTCTATAATGCAAATGGTCCATTGGTATTCCACTCTAGCCTGTACTGGTTCACCAGCTATTTGTCTAATCGATATCAAATGGTATGTATAATTTCAATTTTGTCAGACCCCTTGCCGGTACTATGCTCACAAAATGAAATACAATAAACTATTGGCACAGAATACTAAACAGAAGGCAATCTCCATAGTTTTTTGCGTAAGCGCTATTCATCATGATCAAGGGTGGGTTGACCACAAAATTTTTGTAGTTCACTATAACTACAGTTACTTCAAAAATATGTAGTCAGCTACAACTACTGCTACTTTTGAACAAAGGTAGTTTGCTACTGACTACAGCTACTGCTTAAAAATTGTAGAGAACTATTTCGCTACACTATATTTTTTAGTTTTACTATATCTGGAGCATCCACTAACTCAGGCAGTAATGTAATCTGTAACAAATCGACTTACGAGTCGCAACAGTAAACACAAAGCAACATTTTTGTAAGCACTTCAGTGTTCAGGAGTGCAATTGAGTATTGATTTTAAACAAACCGTGTCTCAATATCATGCTATTCTATCAAGTTGCTAACAATTTTAAAAAGTAGCAAATAGCGATTCTCTGTTTGAAAAGTAGTCAATTACTTGGCTACTTTTAGCAAAATGTAGTTCGCTATAACTACAACTACTGTTTTAAAAAAGTAGTCAAAAACTACTGGCTACTTGAAAATTGTAGTTCGCTACAGTAGCGAACTACAACTACTTCGCTACAACCCACCCTTGATCATGATACTCATCAAGTACCCTAAACAGAAGTAGTCACCCCCTGGAAATATCCAAAATGGCAGTGTGTGGGAGAAAACCATGGATATTTCCAGGGGGTGACTGCTGTACTTCTGTTTAGGGTACTTGATGAGTGACAAATAATGATGAATAGCGCATAGTCCTCAGTGTTAAAAATTGTGTGACGTAAACACTTCCAAGGTCTATTCAAAATGTCCTGGTTTAAAACTCATGGAATTGCATTTCTCATACTGCTAAACAAGTCTTTTCAAAAACATAAGCTTTAAATTCATTATAAATTCAAGACATTTGACATAGAAAATTACCACTTCTGACTTATCATGACATAACTATTTAATGTATTATTACCTGAATATTTTAATTACAGATACAGTAGGATAAAAATGTAATCTATCTAATCATTTGATAACCAATTGCTGATTCAACACTATGGCCAATACACATTTCTCATTTGATCGACAATGTCGTTGAATACTATTGCACTCTTATCAAAAATAGTGTGCGCCTTTGATTTTCATATGTGTTTAAATGCGTTAACATATTGGGACAGAAAATACAACATTCTTACATACTATTGGCTTATTATTAACTTACTAATGTATGAACTACCACCGTATGCAGATAACATGCATATACATGTATAAATTTCAGTTCCCTTACTTAGCAGTTCATTTGTTAGAAAGTAATTTCTTTTGTTCTGTTATCCACTTATATACATAATTTAATTTTTTTAGCACATTTCCTTGAAAATTTTGGAAAATGTTGGTATTGTCTTTCTGAATTACCTGGATCACATGTAAACACTTTTGCTCTTTCATGTAATTGCCTTGCAATAATTGCAAAGTCTTTGTCTCTCTTTGCTACTTTGTGGTGTCCAGAAGGCTTTGTGATTGACAGACTTTTGTCAAGGCTCTGTATGATCTCATCAACATTCCGTACAGCTTTTGAACTTCAGTTTGCTGAATTCTCTGTTATATTGGCACCCAGATTTTTCAACAATTCCTTTGTAAAGTTGTTCACTTGCTCCAACTTCAAATCAAGAGATATGTTTTTCCCTCTGCCTCCTTGGTTATTGACTGTTCTGTTCCACATAAGTTGGTGGGCTTCTCATGGAGTGAGTAATGCAAGTATATTTGCTTGCATTTGGAAGGCAGCAAGCGCATTTATAAAGAAAAATTCTTAGAAATTTCGAGTAATTCTAAAAGGGAACCGTTTCGAACATGTTTCGAATGACACATATACTCAGTGTAAAATCTCACTGAAGTGGAAATTCTAAATCATTGCAGTAGAAAGTTCTTTGAATTGCCATTCAGTAGTAAAATGAAGGCCATGGTTTTGCCATATAGTTGGTATATTTAACACGGCCTAGTACCGAAAAATTCCAATATATCGGAAGTTTCGGTACATCGGTACGGTTGAATATCCGGTATCGATATACCGATATTGATTTAATACCGATATTTTCTGTATATCAGTATACCGAACAGTCCTAGGCTGCTCATGTTTTAACTAGTAGTAGTACATAATTTGAAAATTTAAAGCAACCTGGCTTGTTTAGGATTTTTTATCAGTGGCACAATTTCCATTCTGTGTATGTCAGTGGTTGAAAACGATTAGGTCCGGTTTTTTTTCCAAATTGTTATCAGGTCATGGTCATGACAATTTATGAACAATCACAACAAGGGACTGTTCATATGGAGCGGGGCTGGCCTGGTTAACTGCATGAGATGATTCCATTAATAAAGCTCTCACCATCCAGGGTACTCTTATCAGAGCTTTGATAAACATCCAAACATTTCAAACTTTAATTAGCTTAGTTTGATTCCTGTAACAGTATAAAGATCATTCAAACGATCTTTTACGGTCAGGAAACTTAATTCATTCCAGGGCATAAAAGTCCTGGGAGAACGGGGAGAAACGCATCCACCTTAGTTTTACACATTTGTTATTAAGATAGACCAGATTGCTGATTCGTAAATATATAGTCCCATTATTCTAGGGTGGAGAAAACTTCTGGCAACCAGGGTAAATGAATGAGGAATGAAAAAATAATGGTGTGTGATGGGAATGATCGAGGTTAAACTCATAGATGGTTAAACTCCTTAGTCCAGTGATCTATATATACATATATACGCAAATTATAGCTTTCACGATTGCATGGGTACGAGTCAGTACGAATTGCACACGCACGCCTATTTTATGCATAGATTTTATGGTGTATTTTGAAAAGAAATATATACTAGAATATCACATTCTTGATTACAATGTCTAAAATATTCTGCATTCCAACATTTTCCAAAAGCCCCAAATTTGTTTAATGCAAAAATTAAACATTTTGATTGAGATTGCACATATAGTACATGTTTTAGCTGCACAAAAAATTAAGTAACTGATAAATGGTTATAAATATAATTTTAATTTAAATAATCGTACCCTGCCTTGCTTTCTGTCTCTGCCCATGTGTCTTAAATTAAATACATACACGATAGTTTATATAATATACAGATTTAGATCAAGGACGCGGACATCAAAGACGATGTGAGAATGGCGTAAAAAATGGCGTGGCATATCCATACATGGGGACAACACGCCAATTTCACATCGTCTTTGACTCCACGTCACAGAATACTACACAAAAGTCCATCTCCATTGTTTTTACCGCAAACTCTATTCGTCATGATTCGTCACTCAGTCACCTCCCTGGAAATACTAAAAATGGTGCACGTCCAGGGAGGTGACTGCTTCTGTTTACGGTACTTGCTGTATCATGATGAATAGAGCTTACGCTAAAAACAATGGAGATGGACTTCTGTGTAGTATTCTGTGTCCGCGTCCTCGGAGTGAGCTTAAGCAAGTGACGTTATTGACAACACGAATGTCAAGAGTAACGTCAGAAGACTGGGTGAACAGCTGTGATTGGTGGAAAACGTCAATTTTACTTTTGGTCTACGTCTGTGTTGTCAAAAACGTCACTTGCTTAAGCTCCCTTTTACGCTTTCCAAAAGTCTCGCACTGATCCCTTGCGCGGCGGGGGGGGGGGGGGGGGGGGGAAAGCCTTGTGCATGGATCACGCTACCCTGAGTGCCAGAGGTTTCAGGTTTTTAAAGGTCTTGAGACAACATTTTTAGCTAGGAAACTTTCCGAAGGCTCTGGAACCCAAGGGTAGGTATTCCCCAATCTCGTTCCCTGAGCCTGCGATCCTCAGGAAGGAACGCAAGGCTCTGGGATAATCCGTTGCCGGAAGCCAGGAATCCTGGCTAAGATTGAACAAAAATGAACTACACATTCCGTTTCAACGGCCAATCAGATTCCTCCCTGAAATGGATTATCCCAAATATAAGGATCGCAGGCTCGGGGAAAGAGATTGGGTATTCCCCTGGTATTCCCTTACTGATTGACGTGGCTCTCCATTCCCATGACTCCCTGCATGCTCACCTTACTTTTAGAGGAACCTTCATGCACTTAATATGATAATAGTTTAATTAATGCTTATATATGAACCTTGCAAATTGAAATTGTGGAATGGATGAATGGCACATCAAATGTTAAAATATACAGACTACTGTACAGTATTACAAAATGTGATTACCTGATAGATAAGTTGTCCACAATGCCAGTCCTCTACCTTAGGAATGAATCCTTTTAGCTGTTCAAACATATCATCACCATCACTTCTCGCTAATACTGAATTCCGTGCCCTTTCATCTGTTAGTTGATCGCCACCGAAAAAACATCTTTCAAGGACGGACGGTTGTACCAGATATATTTCCATGTTGCACAACTGGGAGATAGTTATTATGAAGGTCAGTCAGTATACCGATCATATCATCTGTCTTGTTCTCATTCTTAAACAACAACCCCAAAGGAACCTTCAATGAGAAGAGCAACATATTAGGCCAGTTTTCTTTATAGTATGCATATATATATAACCCCAGTTTGTCATATAATCAAGTGCTGTGAAGCATACAGCAACAAATAATATATAAAATTATTAATAATATAATCAATTGTATAAATACGTACCACTTAGTTTTCATTGTTGAATACAACTTTACTGATATTATAGTGTTATATATACTCAATAAAATCATGCATTATTATGATTGTAGAATATGTTACTGTAATTTGTAGGTATTTAGAGAGAGGATTTAAAAAGAGGGGGATAATGTTTACAGGGCTTGAAATAACAGCCGATAATCAATGATCGGCAAGAATTTGCACGCTTATGATCGGAGGAAAAGCTTGGTTTCCAACCTGAAAAAGCAGGGAAAGTTATGACTGCCAAGCACCATGATCGGGAACTTCGGGAACGTTATTTCAAGCCCTGTATTTATATGACAAATCATATAATTTTGATTATAAAACAAATTGGTGTAAATAAATTCAATATATCTAATCAAAAGACATGTGTTTTTGTAGAAACAAGGTGGGGTGTATTAAATGTGATGGGAGCTCGAGCTTTAATACAGAAATTAATTGATGTAAATACAGTCACACACTTAATACACTATATGCACTCATTAGTTCTCAAATTAATTGTTAATTTATTATATCAGGACTTATCACATTATATAATAATACTGCAATTATTGGTGCCATCACTTTACACTTGATAATTCTCTGGCATTAAGAGTAACATAACAAATAAGGCCTTAATGGGACTTAATAATAATTAATAATAAAGTAGGACACAGCAGGATGCAATGAAACATAATAGGTTGACTAGATGCTTTAGGTTATAACCAATTGAGTGCCAGCGCTTACTCCCCCTGACAACTCAATTTGACAAGCAAATTAATTCAACCTCAAACCCAGACTTTATAATAAGGTACACAATCACTAGTTGTCTAAAGGCAATCATAAGACTACACTACTGCAGTAAAAACTGTCAGGTCAATTAGCCTTTCTCACAAAGGCCAACATCCACCATTTTTGGAGTTTTGTCTGCTCTTAAGCTCGTGAAAGATTCCAGACCATCAAACAAAAAGTGACTTTCAAAAGTTGTAACTGTAAATTTACCATTATACAAACTTGTGAGAGACAGCACCCCTAAATGGCAGAAACATTGGCTGTGAGAAAATTAGGCTATTAGGTCTATTAGCAAATCTGCTTTCGTCAGGCAACTTTACTTGTCAAGGAGAGAGGTTTAAATTTATTTAAAATTATATGTTATAGTGTTATTAAAACTAATTTCTAATAGAAAATAGTTTTCATAACACCATAACATATAATTTTAAAACCCTTTTTTTCTTGTGTGGTAATTTAAACCATTCTTCTCAAAAATTAACCATAAAACAGCCTGAAAACCCCCTGGCAACTTGGGTAGATAATCTGTACCACCCTAGCTGCTAAATAATCAACTGATCGATCATCTCAAAATTGCTATAATTAATTGTTGAACTCTCAATGAAAGGGTCAACCCCATTGAACCAACCCATATTACAGTAATTGATTTATATAATGTACCAGATAATTGAAAGTGTTAAAATTAACCCTCTAAACATTGTTATTATATTCTAGACTGTCTTGCACAAGACAATTTTATTTGTCAAGGGGACAGTCTTGCACATTAATGGGTTAATTAATCTACTAGTGCTGTGTCACTTATTAATTGCTTATTTAACTTAATTTAATGGGTTAAAATATATGGAGGTAATGTACATAACATGTGCACAGAACATGTGTACATTTACATGTACTAATTACATTTTGGTGCTCAGAAGTGTATAAAGACTGCTCGGACTTCTCATTCATTACATCACTATACATATGTGGAATGTGTTTCACAACTGCACCACTAAAGACTTTTGACAATGCTGGAATATTAAAAACAATGGATCTGGCAAACAATGGGATGAGTTCATGCATCAAGTCTTGGTTGTCTTTGAGTGAAGGCAAAAAAGTTACATTCTCAATGTCAACTATCGATTTTGTTTGCATTTTGTCAGATAGGTGGTTCCCATTTACTTTATTCCTCACTGCATTCATATTGAACCAGTGTATTCTTTGATTCTGATTGTATCTTGACATATGTTTTGCCTTCACTACCAAATCAACATTATCACCAGTTATCTGGAAACCGGGGGCTCTTTGTAATTTGTACTTTTGAAGTAGATCTGAATATATCTCTTCCTTTGTTTCTCCATTATTATGTCTGCTGTTAGCATCGTCCATGACAGCAGACAATACATCTTCATCATAAACACCATCGCCAACCTTTTTCTTAATTGATGTGGCAACATCATATTCATCATCACTTGATTTCACAACTTCATATGCAGCTTCTGCAATAATAACTTTTTTACTTGTCTCCTCCACATGAGATTTCCACTTCAATACATCAACATCAAAATCTTTTCCCAACTTTTCAATCATTGTCAAAGTACTTACATGACCCATACAAAAACCCATTTGTGATCCTCTTGCATATACCTATAATTATAATTATAATTGGGCATGTTTTCTCAGACAGGAGGAGCCTATGGGGCATGGATCAGTAATTTTATGAAGCATCTGGTTCCCAGCTAATGATAAGGAATGAGAGATTGGACTGTTAGAAATTTGGAAGGAGGCATTAGACAGTGTTAAAGGTTAAACAAAATTTTCCGGACTATCATATGTAAAAAAAAAAATCCATAAAAATTTTTCACATCATGGTCACCTATAAAAAGGGGTCCAAATTTCACAATTTTACCAATTCTTGCTACTGGGGGTGGCTGGCCCATTGCAAATTTTCTGGCCCTCTATAACTGAGGCTCGGACCAAATTTTGCACAATTAATGTAACAAGAAAAATTTTATGGTCTAAGTTTTGTCAGAGGCCCCCCGCCACTGAGCACTCAATCACGCCTCAGTTATACCACTGGTAATGGAAAGTACAGAATATCATGCCATCAGAAGGCTTTTTGGTCAGGTTATAAAATATTAGTGTCCCCACTTGATAAAATATTTCTTCTGTTTATTTTAACAAAACACTGAACACAAAGCGTTTTCAACACACCAGTGCACCACTGCAAACTTAGGTTTTCTACACTCAACATTTTCGTTTCGTTCGTTTCATCAGCATTTCAAATGTATCTTTTGAAAGTAGCACTGAAAATATTGTTACTTTATTACTTATTAATAATTAATAGAGTAACATGAAATTGACATGTAATTGAAGTACATAAACATCGTAAGTGATTTTCCAGACGTATGTTCAAAAGCATAAACTTTTTTCACTTGTGATTAGAATACAAATAGAGTGGAATGTATGTGGGAATTTACCCTTCAAAAGTATTTAATGCTTTGAAATGGTTAAACTGAAAATACAGTATTCAAACCTGAATAGTAGCAATTAATGAATAAATTTAACACGATCAACTTCAAACTTCATGAATATTAAAGTTTCTATTATTAAAGTATTAAGTAATAACTTTGAAAAAGTAGTTTTCACTCCACCATGCCACAACATTGTCGACATTCGGTAAGCAATAGCAGACATTGCGCTGCATCTTTTGCGTAGCAATAATGAGGCTGCCAAACAAACAGTGGCTATGTAGCTGTCATTTATCGTACTTTTTGTGTCATCTTTCTTTATCCCTGTTCTTGGCTTTAGTGCTTATTACTGTCTCTTTCAAAACACTATGCAAGATGGGCGACCTTTCTTTGAACTCTCTATCAAAAGCACGAGCCTGAAATTCAACGATGTCGGACGGAGAGATATGGCGAAGCAACGACGGATTTTTACTCGAACAAAGATTAGAACACTCCGCTTGAATTCTTTAACATTTTCTGCAAAAGCAGATTTCGTATGACGGTTCTATCCCATAGCAAGTTCGCAACATATTGATAGTTGCCACACGCAAGTTGTTTCACTATCTTTTTGTCATATTCATCTGACAATACTTGCTTAACTCTTTCTCGCCACAGGCCATATCGCGTCGATCCTGAGCGATCGACGGCTATAAAATTTTATACCTTCGGTTCAGTGCATGCTATGAAGACAGAAATACCACCAATCGATTCAGAAATAAAAGATAGACTAGTTCCAAACGATAGTTATAGTCATTATTAACATTGTAACGATTTATGGGCCTTTGAAAGTCAAACACGATAATATTGTATCAAATTACGCAATTGTCTGAACAAAATATAGACTAGCCATACCTTTCGCTGAAAATAACTTCGGCCCCTTCGCACATATCGTCTTTGTTATAGTCTTGTTCGAATCCCCATCAAAAACACTATTTAGAGTGTTATTTGCAAGCCTGTATCTTCAAATCTGTATCTTTTATCAATATATTTCCATTTCTTGTCCGACTGTGAGCTCGAAGTGAGTTAATCCCAACCGGAAATACGTCTGAAAACCGTCAAAACAATGCGACGTTTGTATCATATGACCCTGGAAAGGCCAGAAATGGATTCGCAAGGTCAAATTGCACCTACACGCGTGAGTTTGACGTCATACCGGCCAACAAGAGCTTCTTATTGGCCAATTATTGCGCAATGTTCGCAAGTGCGAGTAAAACGTACTAAAACCCGATACCTTGAAAAATTCAAAATAAATATTTCTAGTCGGCGTATACATACCAAACTTTCTACACGAAAGCGCTTGGATACAAAGAGTATTTTACACATATAGCCGTTCAGAAAATGACGAAAAGTTCAAGAGATATTCAAGATCTTGTAGATATAAAATCTAGAATCTTTGGCCAAGCGGTGAGTAAATATATGATTGTTTCGGTTTGTGTAATGCTCTGATGGCACTTGACCCCCCGTTCGAAAGGTTATTTTATTAGGATTTCAATGGTGGCTTTTATTTACAAGGGGGGTAAATACTCGCCGAGATATTTATATTAGAAAAATTGTGTCGTAATCTGATGCGAAAGGGGGTGGTCGAAAAAGAGTTAAATCGGGTACACTTGCCTGAGTCATGAGTCACGTTTTATAATTAGAAACGTTTACTGTTTGGAACTTTAATTTAATAGTTCTTTTGTGTCATATATTTTTAATTCTTTTGTGTTGCTTCGGTATTTACATTTACATGTAAAAATATGCAATCTTTTCAGAAATAAAGAGGACCGGATTTGAAAAAGTTCTCGATTACGCAAAAAGAAAAAATCCGTCCAATAAAGAAATAAAAAATGATTTATAATAAGTAGCCAACTATTATAAAATGAATTGCATTTTACTTTAATTACCTCAACTTTAGTCTCATCATTAGGAAAAAGAGAACAATCAACATTTGTAATCTCGGGCATAGACGTTTCATTTTCCTTCGCAACATCAACCAACTGAGCCATTAGTGTTCTTTTCGCTGACTTCTGTTGTACAAGACTAGTGGACTGCACAAGAGGATTGTTTGTACAAACATGCTTGATACCAGAAGAGGGCAACGAATTACACCTCTTATGCCGCACTGCGTTTATAGCTTGTTGGACAAATTTTAATTTTGTTCTTGCATACGTCTTTTTTAGTTCATCCGCGTTACACATTGCTCTTTTCGTATTTCTCTAAGTCCCGAACACATTTGTTGCAAACACATTCCGATTTTCCAATATCATTGATGATTTCATCACAAAGAAATTTAGAGAAGTGTTCATTCAAACGTTCTTTATTCGATTTTTTCCGAGAAACATATTTAAGAGTCAATGTCAGTAAAAATCGAATATATGAGATATTTCGCGGCCACGACTGAAAAATCGATTTTGCTCAAATTTTGCCCAGATATACCTTATTATATCGGAAAATGCAACATATAATTTTTTAGGTTAAATGCTTTTTTAACTTTGAGAAAATGCCGTTTTAACACGACCACCCTAAATCGCCATTTTGTCTGGGAAAATATGCACTGATTTTACCGACAAATTTCACAACGACAACCGTTTCTAATCGATCTAAAACCCCAAAAATCTTGTTTTCGGTTATTCAAAGGACCGGGTATGTGACTTACAGGAAATCTAAGTTACTTTTAGGAATAGAAATAATCGTAGTTTTGGAGCACACTATCTTACTTCATTTACGATACCCTCTTAACAAAACCGATTTTCACCATGGGATAAAGCACCAAATCGATCATGCTTCTACTTGTTCGCTCTTTAATAAACAAGCTTTCAATTGACGCAAATATATCTTTGGGCAAATGAATACGCGATAAACGACAGGGCGTTGAAATTGTCCGTTTTTGAAGTCTTGCAAGTCAAACGCTGTTAATTTACATACCGTCGAAGTAAACAATTATATTTGTAAAATATCATCATATACAGGTATTTTGAGATATAATATTGTTGTCAGTTGCATGATAACTTCAGATCACTGTTCAATATTGTCTACTTTTAAATTAGTGCTAAGCATACAAATCGATGAGCTGTTTAGGGATTATATTTGTTACTAAATTTCCCCAAATTAGAACTTCAATTGTTGTTTTGTTCCAGTTTGATCCATATAATGTACCATTTACATATCGACTATCGAGTATAAATGTTTACGAATACATAAGTTAATTATTAAGCAGCTGTTAATAGCGTGTGTGTGAAATGAACATTTATCCATACAAGGATTTGTTATTTATTATATATTCTACCACCTCAAACTCAAATTATAGCAAATAGTTTAGAATAATTATTTTAATGTGTGTTCATTTTGATGCACAGTTAAAATAATCAGTAAAATTACTTTATTTTGATACACTATTGTCTACTGATCTTATTATATTCCACAAGTACTATAGTACCCAAAAATACAGCATTGAGATATGTCAGCCCAGTGCGACACCAGAAAGTATTATTGTCACCCCACACGTCGCGTTTAAGGGGCCGATTACATGGGTGAGTTGTCCCGGCTAAGCGAGTTGACTTGCTTTGCCGAGTTGACCTGCTTCCTATATATATTGTCTATTATTTTGACATTTCGATTACATGCAAAGCGAGTTGTCCCGCCTTGCCGGGACCGCGGCTCTAGCTTGCCGAGACGTCAACTCGCTTAGCCGGGACAGAAATTGCCTACACATCCCATGTAATCGCTTTTTGCCGAGTTGGCGCGGCAAAGCTGGCTGAAAACCACACTTATGCATGTTTTACTTTCGATTATATGTACAAATATAAGTTAAAAAAACTTCAAATAACATCAAAATGATATTAATGAACGTGTTCAAGGTTTAGATAGGAAGCGACACAATTTTGTTAGAATACAAACAGTATAAGCCTAAATCAGCGCTAAATATAAATACCTCAACCAACAACATTCAGTGGGTAAAGTAGTCCTCAAATACAACAAATACACCATTTTAAATCGATTTCTAACACCGAGTGTTAAATTGTTAAGCATTACAAATCTTAATGAGCTACTTCAGCCCGGCTAGCCGGGTTAGCGCGGTGCATGCATGTAATCACAATCAAAAAGTCAACTCGCTTAGCCGGGACAACTCAGCAAAGTGGGACAACTCGGCCCATGTAATCAGCCCCGAAAGAAAATGGAAGCTTGTTGCTCCTTTAACGCCGGATTAACCAAGTGTCAGATGCGGCAAATCCGCTGGCCTCGCGCTTATGGGGGCCTCGCGCTTTACTGTGCCACGCCCATTTTTACGAGAACACAATCTCGTTCCCAGAGTATGCCTGTTCGCGGGTTAGGCCACAACCTAACCCGCGAACAGGCATACTCTGGGAACGAGATTGACGAGAACACGGCCATTTTCTATTGGGACACGCCCATTTTAGGTGCCTCGCAAATTTAGGGAACTCGCGCATTTAGGGCCCCTAGGCTTGGCAGTTGGCCCCAGCACGGCCCCGGGAAAATATGCAAAACTAGCTCGTGTGCATATAATCTGCAGTTGCGTTGAGCTGTTATATTATGATCCTGTTTATACATGTTGACCCGGCCAACAACTGAGCCAGGCAGGCGATTGTCTCGTTTAAAATTGATGCCAATAAATTGAAATATTGAAAACAATTATTTAACAATTTTGTGTCTTTAAATTCAAAGGTTTTCATAACAAAGGGGAGGGGGGAGGGGGTTGGGGCCTCGCGCTAAAATCTGTTATGGGACTCGCACGGCGTTAATCCGGCCCTGGTCACTTGTCAGTAGTTCTTGTGGTTTTAATGCCAATTGCCAAAGATCGAAAGAGAGCACCGATGACTCCCACCGTCGGAGAATTACTGGCGCAGCCCAGGCCAACTCGGGCAAATTATACCTTTGGGGGCCCGGTGAACCACAATTATCCCCCCCCCCCCTCTGTCGACAAACTTTTTATGCCCTTGCAAATTTGTATTTGCCCGCCGTCGTTGAGCTGGGAGCGCGGGGAAAATTGCTCCCTTTGCCCCCCCCCTGCATGGGCGGCCCTGGCGCCGCCCCTGTCTTATCATAACTATCTACCTCCAATAGGACTTAGAAATGGTGATTAAATTATTTACTACGGTATGTTATTTAATAACGAGCAAGGGTTAGGGTAAGGATTAGGGTTAAGAGGAGGAAGAGATTCTTTGGAGCCGGTTTTCAGGAGAAGATAACGTCGAAAACTGGTAAGTTTTTTATATTTGTTCTTGAACATGTAGGTAGCCATGGGGACATACGTACAGACTGTATGCTTGACTGCATGGGACACATGTGTATTGATATTTTCGCTCAGCAACAAAGTTATTGTCATATTTTCAGTTTTTCACTCTCTCTGCTTGTGTTGTTTAATAGGTGTAAGTGTTCCAATTGCTCGTTAGAGTTTGTGGCGAAATATGATGAATGTAGATGCTGTATGGAAATCGAGCAATGCAAAACAAGGATGGAAGAGGCTGAAATTCCTGAACAATGTGTGACAGTGCATCCTGGCTTTGCGGACATTTGTTTAAAACGCTGGGTGTTAAGAGTTGCTGGTATAGGCTTTAAAACCAAGAAAAAGAAATCATATACTGTCATGTTCATTCAAGGTGATACAGCAGAGCATGAGTAAGTTGAATTAATGGGATTAATATTTTAATAAATCTGAACATCATATAACAAAATATACACACACTCTCAAATTACAAAGTATAAACTGAGTGGTTACTAACTTTTCTCTCTAGATTCTTGAGAGCTGTTGCTTACAGGCAATTTGTTAGAATGATTTGGAAGTATGTAGGGGCATCTACAAGAATTCCTTTGCCGTGTTGTGTCTATAACAGTATCCGAAGAACATACCCAACTGAAACAGAGGACTATCATGGCTATGAAGAAGATGACTAGTATATTTGAAACATATCAAATAATATTTGGTGTTTTATGGTATGTTCCTAGCAAAAGTGCAAACAAAATAACATGTATATGTGGTTGTACTGAGATTAACGTTTAATGTGGTTTAAATGAGCTACGAGTCATTGTATGGATTTAAGGATTTTTAAGGATTTCATTGTATTGTAGTATAGTTGTAATTATAATCCTAAAACCTAATCCTTACACAATGACCTCATTGGCTACTGTATAATATGTGAGGGACAGGTGACAACTCATAAAGTTGTCATTGACCACGAGCGTGTTATCCTTTGGGAGAAGGAACGAAGAGCTCTGGGATAATCCATAACTGGAAACTTGTCCAGAATTGTGACAATTGAATATTAAATTCGACATTGTATTCGGTTATGGATTATCCCAGAGCTATTCATTCCTTCCCCCCAAAGGATAACAGGCTCGGGGAACGAGATTGATTGACTCATACAACAGGCATCTTTGGTTGTACTGGGTCTTGCACATTACAACGCACTTATTGGACTGCTACATTGCCCTTTTTTGTGCCCTTTTCGTGGCTTGCCACACTTTCTGCACATGGGTGCTTTTCTTTTGCAAGTGGCAGTGGGTGGATGCAATATATCTTGAAGTTCTGCATCTGTAAAAAATAAAATGCATATCACATACAGATCCAGTGAATATTTTCTTTACAGGGTGTGCAGTCTTCTATCTCCACAAAAAAATACTAAAAATGCCATAGATTATGAAAATCTGGCATACACTGATTAAAGCTGAGACGTGTGCACCCCTCCAAATATATGCTGATCTGTATTTATAGAGCAAATCCCCTTTGCTAATTCTACAGTAAACTGTGGTGTCAGTGTCAGCCACAGATAGATATAATACAGGCTAGAGGTTGTAACACATGTGCCTAGAAGGTAGATAAAATCTGGACGTTTTGAGCGAAAGCCCTTTGTCAGGAGACATTGGTGAACAGATAACTTTACAACCTCTAGCCTTTATAATTCTACAGTTATATGGGGTGGTGTGCAAATTTGATTGTAAATACACACCAGAACAAGTTGGAGGGCATACAACTGTCACTTTGGTCTTTCTGGACTTGTATTTATTCTTTGCTTCTTCCTTGTTCTCCTTCTCTGGTAACATATTGTGTAGGGCTTCTGGTGTATCTTTCTTCAGCTTATCCTCTATAGTTTTTAACTCTTTCTTCGGCGTAGTAGTCACTCATGGTCTTGTATATTTCAGCCACATAATCTGAAAAAAAAATGCAACTGTATTTGTTAACAGGTGCAAGGGTTTTAGGTTTTGCCCATAGCATTTTACAGTACATTAAGCAGTTCCAAACCCTGTGAAATTGATCCAAAGATGGAGAAAATGCTAAATAATGAAAATGGCATCTTTCAAGAAGAAATATTAAGTTTTAAACACCGTTGTATAAAAGAACTTACCATAATTTGACACCACTTTCACCTCTCTAACTGTAGCCTCTCCCTCTTTGAATTTGGGGTAGGTGGCCTTAAGCTTGACATTTCCATGCATATCAACTTTAGATTGTCGACGAAGGTTGTAATTGAAGTGGGTAGCAGCAAGTATAGTTCTAAAATTATATATTACCCATTTAAATTTTTTGGCCTAATTTAAGTGCCATTAAAACAAAAAAAACCCTAGCTGATTGTTAAAACTATAACTGTGTAATCACTGACCTGCATAAAATGCCTGTGTGAGAGTATGCCAGCATCTTTGGGGCGAACTGGTTAACAACAGAGTGATAACCTTCCAAACAGCTGGTCTGTGCTATAGGCGATGCATTTTTTATACCATTTAATAAGGAAGTTTTACTGAGGTTTGCAACCAACTTCTCATATTCATCTGATCCTGTGAAAAAGCAAGATGTGTGCATAATGTAAATAAAATGCAAGATGTGCATCATACTCATCAAGGCAAGACCTTTGTGCTTTAATGAATATTAAAGCACAATGATCTTCACTTGATGAGAAAAATAATTGTCAGGCATTATACAGAGAGTAGATTTAGAATACCTTTTGTTAACCAAACACGCTGGGTAGTACTTGGACCATGAGCACATTTATTGAAGATCTTGTTAGGCAAGTCATGATGAATGTTAAGGACATGGTAAAAAAAAGCCTTGAATTTGGCAACTATAACATCACGATGACCACAGACTTTCAGTGCTGTTGAGGTTACAGACCAATAACAGTGCCTTATACAAGCCTTCTTCCATCTGCCAATTACCTCGCAACCATTCTCTTTGCTAAGTTTTGTTAATACCTTTCTGATTTCTAGTGTTTTGTAAATATAAAGTACAAGGTGTATATATAATCATTATGAAGACTGTTATTGACCCTAACCCATTTTTGCCCAAGATGGCCATTAACATCAGAGAATTACATTTGGGCAGAGAAAAGGGGTGGGATTGACCTATGCAGGAATGTCAAAGGTGAATGGCACACCACTTGTATTGGTTAAAAGAGCTAGTTAATTAAATAATGTATTTTAACCAATTACCTAACCACAATAACAAACAAGACTTTCCCTTAGACAAGTAAAGTTGTATAGGATCTGAGTCTGACAGCGGTCAGACTACATGGCTAAAAACGCACAGGTTGTTCCAAGTTGATATCGACAGGCGTGAACAATGTTGTGCGGCCAACTATGAACAAGTTGTCAACCGTGTTGTTCCTAGTTGTTACAGTTGAACAATGCTGTAACATGTTGACAATACTGTTCATAGTGGGCCGCACATTGCACAACCTTGTTCACACCTGTTGATATCAACCTGGAACAAGTTGTCGATTTTCTCAATTTTTACGCATGTAACATTATATAATGAGGCACATTGTATCTTACAGCTATGGTTTAACATGTCACTTACTTTTGCCAATGTGCCATAGATCAAAATAGTGTTCAATAATAGGTTTTTGTAGCTCTTTACATTTCTTAGGACAATCCTCTCTCATCCATTTTGTTATGGCCAGATGTCGGTCAGAAATAAATGCCTTAATAATCAAACCAGTACCAAGCAGGAAAGCCAATATGCCTTCTGATGTCCCAAAAACTCCATATTGTTACTATTACCCACTTGATTTGCCTGATAAAAAATCCAAATAAAATAAAAGCCTATGAAGGTTTCTTTAGACTCCTAGCCCAATTATAGTTGTAGCTTTAATACTTTTATATAAAAATCTTTATATAGTTTGCATAACAATGGTCTTTTGTTAAAGTGTTCTTTAGCTGTTATAAAGACGTATGCACGTGACTAATTTCTTACTCAAGATTGGATAATTGCTTCACGAGTTATTAATGCGTTTTTGAAGTAAATATAATTACCATAATGATTGGGCGAAATAAATAAATAAATAAAATTTTACTTCTTGGAAGGACCGAAAGGTCAACATATTAACCAACCTGCATGTACAAGAACAATATGGATTATAAGTGGAACTTTTCCATTACCTGTACAATAACAATATGGATTATAAGTCCAACGGTGCAACAAAATATGGTGTAATCACCATATTTTGCCGAGTGACCCATGCTGTCGTGTCTGGCGTCACCCGCAAGTACAACATCCTTTCTGTTCAATGATTTTAAGATATTGTCCTGGTATGTTTGCCAAAACTTCACAATAGTTGGAAACAGAAGATGCCTCTGGTGATAATAGTAGGTAGCTTCACTGTAGCAAAGTAGTCCCATATGCTTGAAAACCAGGATGATTTTACCAACAGATGCCCCAGCAGAGAGTATGGCAAAACTCAAAAGAATATTACCGGCATGGAACTTTCCTAACATATAAGGCTGACTTTTCCAAATATGAGTGCCACCACAACTGCTGCATGCAGATTTCACTGTCAGCATGGTACCAGTTTGGGTTATGCTGAGCTGAGGATTTGATGCCAGGCACAAATGACAGAATTGAAAAAGTTGCAGGAGTTTTGATAAAAATACAATTCCTTTAGGTTCTTCTCGAACATCTTTCCCTCCGCATTTCAACCTATAAATGAGAACCAACAAATAGAGACATTAGGAAAAAGTGTTTAGTGAGCTGCCTTTTCACAACTGTAACCAATGCCAAAGTTAAACCCAACACTAATACTATACTACTGTATTAGAGTATATAGTAATTTAATGTCCATAATGACATGAGAATATATTCAATAGAATTGTGGTCGATTCTCTTGTGTTTCAAAGGTTTTCCTCTTTCCATGACGAGAACTTCTAATAACTAAATGGATCATAGCTTTGCATTTAAATTAAGAGACTGACATTGTGTCATTGTCATGTCTAAATCTACATTTTCCTCACAAGAAATATAATAAATTTAATCTCAACAGGAATGAAACATAAGAGATATTACTAAAATTATACCTATCTTTCCCACTTCCTAAGCTTTCATAATCATCCTCCCCTAACTTTTCATAGACATTATCTGACTGATCAGGTGTCCATGGTTGATCATCATCATCCTGCACAATATTTTCATTCACATCTTCACAACTGTGTAAATCATCCATATCATCCAGTTGATCAGCAAACCCAGATTCATCCTCTTCGTCACAGGTTTGAGTATCTATAAGTTAGAATAATATGCGAGATGTAGTAAGTTAGAATAAATATCGGTTTTGATTTCCTTAAGTTTGTAGTCAATTAAAAGAAATATCTTGCCAGTTTCTACCATTACTGGTCTTTGGCTCAACTGTTCAAAGGTGTTAATCCAATCTTTTTGGTTTGAAGTTATCTTTTGGTTTAAGTTATCAACTTTATCATGCATAGCCCGTAGTTTCCTCTGAAGTTCCTTTTTCTTCTTTCTGAGAATTTTGCAGTTGTTGCATGGTGCTGTATTCATTCGAACTTCTTCAGACTTTTCAGGAACCTGAAGAAGACAAGATAGTGGAATTTAATACCTGAAAACAGGAAAGACAAGCTACTATTTCTGAGAACATATTATCTGTACTCTAAAGACAGACACATGCTTGGGAGTCAAAATGTTATGATTTCAAACCCAATGGTTAGCACTATTTTCCAACCATCAAACTGACCTGACCTCATTTTCGGAAGATGGAAAAGGTGTTAATTAAATGGCTATGTAACTAACCCAAACCATACCCCTAATTTAACTCCTAACTGCAATCCTAACTCTAACCCTAACCAAATTTATGACAAAAAAAACCCAAAATAAAAGACTTTAGAAAATCGATAGGGCTGTTTGCTGGATGGAAAATAGTGCTAACCTGATTGTTGTCATCATCCGTTGACAAAACAGAAACATCAGATAGCAGGAATGGCAATGATGTACTTGTGTGCTAAAATAAAACATTACATTAACTATGAATAAAATGAAAGTAAACTTGATTTTAAAAAATTTTTGCAGCAAGTGACATGACAGTACACTTGAGATTTTTCTCCATTGCATGTAAATTGCTTTTACAATATTAACAGATTAAACCACCGGGGATTCATTGAATGGTTCAGGGCCCAAAGCATCAGTATGTAGCAAGGTCAAATGAGAAGTACTATTTGGTTGTAAAGTTGGACCAGCATCTATCTAAAAGAGAGAAAACGTGAATATATAAACCAATCAAGTAAACTGTATACATTTCAATACGCTTATTTCCAGGTCGATGTTACTCTTACTGGCGTGTTTATAGGTCTGTTAGCATAGTTTTCTTTTCCAAACGAGGTACTATTTTGACTACTTTCTGCATTGCCACTGAGAATTTCATTGATGACCTGAAAACAATTTGAGAAGTTTATTATAGTATAAATGTTGACCAGTTGTCTTAAAATGTATTGTACGTTCTCAATGCAATATGACATGCATGTGACTTTATAGGCCACGTTCTCGACTTTTTCATGTGCTGAAGCCGAACTAATAATGCAAATGCCTAAAGTCTTTGTTTGAGTTCATTTGCATTAGGTTTGGCACATGAAAATCAGTTTAGATTTTTGACAATAGTAAAGGAGGGTATAACCTGTCATTTTAATATTTGAAAAAGATTGTAAAATAAAAAATAAAATAAATACAAAATATGTATAAATTAACTTATATACAGTACAGTATTTTATAAAATACTGTATATAATCTTTTTTTTTTAAAAAAGCCTACCTTCTGTCGATTTCTCTCCGATAAAGGTTTCTGTGGTTCTTTTTTCCATATCGTTGGGATAGAAAGTGGCTGAAGTTTGAGTCTAGAACCTTTCATATGTATCCCATCGAAACATTCCTCTCGAAAGTGTCCCGAACAGATCACAAAGACGCCTTTGGGATTGAAATTTGCTCGGTGCGTACGAACAAATCTCAACCATTTTCCATACTCCGTTTTGTCTGCAAGACTACGATGCAATGATATGCCAGCTCCAAGATTAGAAACATTGCTGCACTCTTGAACTACGCACCTAGCTGATGGCATTATTTAATTTTCAACAGATTAATTCAAATACGTGGAAAAAAGCAATACAAGTTCGTAATACGCGCCTAATTTCCATATGGCAAATTGCCTCGAGCATCTTTGTTGTTGAGTCTTTGACGTCACTTCCTGTCGCTTTTCTGCTACGAACGCTGTCGATTTCCAGAACATGTTCTCGCAATGGCGGTCGAAAATTCGTTTAAAAACAATTGAAAAAAGCCGACTTCTCGTGCTCGGAATCGCTTGAATTTTTGAACATTGGTTTATAATGCTGGGTTCTTCACGTTTATGTAAAAAAATGTAGCACAAATTTTTTGATCTCAGGGGCACTTTAAGTTTTTTAGCTCTACATTCACAATTTGTTCTATTTTCCAAAGACTTTTGTCAGCCATAATCTTTATGAAAACCATACTGAGAGGAAGACAATACATCATTGCTTTCAACAAATGATTCCATTCGTTGACACATTAATCTTTCAAATATTTTGTTAAAGTTTGAAAGTAAAGAAATGGGTCTGTAATTATTTACATCTAATTTGTCTCCATCTTTAAATATGGGTATGATTTTTGCCATTTTCAATTTTGACTGGTAAACTCCTGTTGAAATGGACATGCCAAATATTCTTGATAATACTAATAATGCCATATGCACATTTAAGTAACTGTGTATACGTAGTACAAGAGTAAAGCCCATGGGATTTGTTATTAACCAAACTTAAAATTTCCCTTCTGACTTCATACTCACTTATCGGCCGACAGAAAAAGATGCGTTTGGTGACTGGAGTTTATCAAGAAACGTTTTATAATTTATCTGTGAAGGTGTGGTAACTTATTTGCCAATTGCGAACCAACTGCGCAAAGTGATCATTTAAAATATTTGATATCTCTGAATGATCACAAACAATTGCATTATTTTTATGGTCTTTGATTGTGGAGATTTCCTTTCTATTTTTAGTTTTGTAGTTAAGGTAATTTATTCCTGCCCAAGACTTTTTCATATTTGTAATATGAGCATTGAAATAATCGTAATAATACTTCTTTTTGCTCAATCTCGTTAAACTACATTTGCTATTTCTATATAATTTATATTTAATTTCATTACCGGGCGCAAGTAATTTGTTTTTAATTTTAATAGAATCTCTTATCCCTTTGTTATCCATGGTTTGGATAGTTGCTTCACTTTCCACTTTGAAATTAGCTTCATAGGTGCATGTTTATTTCATAAAAAATTCAAACATTTGTGAACATTGCACGCGAAATTAAAAAAATTGCACAAAGTTTATACAAGAACAAACTATAGAAAACAATCTATTGTTAGTAAAGGTATTGACATTTGGAATAATTTAAGTACCAAGTTAAAAAATATTGGATCATATATGGTTTTCAAAAAAAATGTGAAAGCATACTTTATATCACACCAATCAGCTAATTAATCATCCTATTTTAATGTATAAAGTTTAAAAAATCTGAAAAATCTTGTAAATAGACTAACTTTCCTTTAACTCTTTCCCGACAGGCCGGTTTCGCATTACATTTTGATTCAATTTTTCTAATATAAATATCTCGGCGAGTATTTACCCCCCTTTTAAATAAATGCCACCATTGAAATCCTCATAAAATAACCTTTCGAACGGGGGGTCAAGTGCCGTCAAAACATTACACAAAGCGAAGCAATCATATGTTTACTCACCGCTTGGCCAAAGATTCTAAATTTCATATCCACAAGATCTTGAATACCCCTTGAACTTTTCGTCATTTGCTAAACGGCTATACGTGTAAAATACTCTCTGTATTCAAGCGCTTTCGTGTAGAAAGTTTCGTATGTATACGCCGACTAGAAATATTTATTTTGAATTTCTGAAGATATCGGGTTTTACTCGCACTTGCGTACATTGCGCAATAATTGGCCAATAAGAAGCTCCTTTGGCCGGGATGACGTCAAACTCACGCGTATAGGTGCAATTTGACCTTGCAAATCCATGTCCTTTACCGTCTTTTTCCAGTTCGGATGTAAAAGAAATGTTTGGGTGTTGGCGGTTAAGATAGTTAAGAAAGAGAGGTACGTGGTCCAAGGATCTAAAAAGAAGAAAACGGTCATCAACATAACGTCGATACAGAATAGGTTTGAAAATAGACGGACAGTTGTAAAGCCATGATTTCTCATGGAAAGACATGATTTCTCATGGAAAGACATAAATATATTGGCAAAGAGAGGGCCTAGAGGACTACCCATAGTCACGCCATCAATCTGTTGATAAATCCGACCATTAAAGATAAAGTGACAGTTTTTAACAGAAAGAGATAGAAGTTTAATGAACTGTGAGCGATCAAAGCCTTCAAAATACATGCAGCTGGCAAAGATGTGATTAGCAACAATCTCAATTGTTTCATCAACAGGAATGTTGGTAAACAATGAAGTAACGTCAAAGCTAGCCATAACCACACTATCTGAGTTGATGTCGCTGTTCAAGAGTTCTTGAACAAAAGAGAACGAGTCCTTGATAACGAAAGAGCTTGTAGAGATAGGAGTGAGAAAGGGAATGAAGAATTTAGCTATCTTGTACGAATAATGATTGATAGAAGATAAAATAGGTCTTAAAGGAATAGAGGATTTGTAAATTTTTGGAAGTCCATATAGTATGCCTATACGTGTACCAGTGGGTTACAGTTCGTTGTAAGTTCTTTCATTGATACAATTGTCAGCCTTTAGTTTCCTTAATAGCGTCTTAACTTGACTTTCACGCTTAAGGGTTAGCTTGATTGCATCATCATCCAAAAGTTCAAATTTTGAGGTATCCGACAGTATTTGATCCATCTTTTTATTGTAGTCATCCTTATTAAGAATTACTACGCCATTTCCCTTGTCAGGTTTCATAATTACAATGCTGCTGTCGTTCCCGAGGTCTTTGAGAATTTTCAGTTCTTCCTGCGTATATAAAGCGTTAGGTCGATTGTAGCTTCGGAAACCGGAGTATGCGATATCTTTCAACTTGGCTTTAATCGAAACCGGGAAGAAGCCAGAATTAAAGTTGATGGGTTCTCGTTTAAGTTGATTGTAAAACTTTTCAAACGGTGTGAGGAAACTACAGGAATTCAGTTTGGTTGGTGGGATGGCAAAGTTAAGTCCTTTGGATAGGATTTCCTTTTCTTTGTTCAAGATAAGGCGATCAGAGAAATTGAAAACTACGTCATCAGGGTTGACCGAGTTCGAGTTATTTTGTCCAGAGCAGAGACGAAAAATCTTGCGTTCTTGAACGCGCTGATGTTGACTAAGTTTTTTCGAATTTTCACGATCGGAAACGTTTTTTAGATGAATGAAATCCATGTTTGAAACCAATGAGGCTAGTTTAGAATGCGCTGTAGTTGCTTGCGCGGAGAGTGTTCGCATCCGAGCGTGCTTCGCGTTGATTTCGTCTTTCAGTAACTTGTTTTGACATTGTCTATAGGCGCTAGATGTTTGCAATCTGCGATTTGCAACCTTGAACCAGAAAAATCGTGGTATTACCGAGCGCTTTTTACACGTTGAGAGGAATTCCAAGTCGAGTTTGGCTTTACCAAGCTTGAGTTCCAGACATTGGAATTTCCTGAACGCTTCAAGTGCGCCGTTGTTGTAGCGATCAATATCGTTGCCAGAGATTTGCCAGAGATTTGCCAGGTGGAAAACGAATTCGTATAATAAATATGAGAGCCCAACATATAACTTACAAAGCCATTAAAACAGTTTTAAAAGATTGTAAAGAATTTTAATTGTAACGTTTCGTCTTTAACTTCAGACATCTTCAGACTAGATAAAATTACACGAGATGTGAATATATATAAGCTAATTATAATCTATTTACAAGGTGTTATGTTACTAAGGATAATAAAGGATAAGAGGGTGTATGTAAGACAGGACGATACAAATGAGGAAACAAAACAGACACAAGAAAACGGCAAATTACAGAAGGTTAAGCGGAATAGAGCTACCCTGGACGTTAAGAGTAGGTTTTTGTTTAGATATAAAAAGGCTTTCATGAATCAATAATTCACAAGTGTCTGAGCAAGAGGAAAGAATTTTGAAGTCGTCAAAGTTGGCAGAATGCCCTGTAGTATTTAAGTGAGAGAAAATACTAGACATGACTGGACTGGATGACGGCTGGCCTGTTATAGGAGTGAGTCCCAGGTGTTCCGATACTCTGGTGTGTAAATGGCGCATGGTTTGACCCACATACAACGCGGAACAGCATCGACACTTAAATAAGTATACAACACCAGATCTCAGGAACAACAAACGAACTGTATCCCACTGGTCCCACTTACAACGAACTGTATCCCACTGGTACACGTATAGGCATACTATATGGACTTCCAAAAATTCACAAATCCTCTATTCCTTTAAGATCTATTTTATCTTCTATGAATCATTATTCGTATAAGATAGCTAAATTCTTCATTCCCTTTCTCACTCCTATCTCTACAAGCTCTTTCGTTATCAAGGACTTGTTCTCTTTTGTTCAAGAACTCTTGAACAGCGGCATCAACTCAGATAGTGTGGTTATGGCTAGCTTTGACGTTACTTCATTGTTTACCAACATTCCTGTTGATGAAACAATTGAGATTGTTGCTAATCACATCTTTGCCAGCTGCATGTATTTTGAAGGCTTTGATCGCTCACAGTTCATTAAACTTCTATCTCTTTCTGTTAAAAACTGTCACTTTATCTTTAATGGTCGGATTTATCAACAGATTGATGGCGTGGCTATGGGTAGTCCTCTAGGCCCTCTCTTTGCCAATATATTTATGTCTTTCCATGAGAAATCATGGCTTTACAACTGTCCGTCTATTTTCAAACCTATTCTGTATCGACGTTATGTTGATGACTGTTTTCTTCTTTTTAGATCATTGGACCACGTACCTCTCTTTCTTAACTATCTTAACCGCCAACACCCAAACATTTCTTTTACATCCGAACTGGAAAAAGACGGTAAACTACCTTTTCTCGATGTCGATATAACTCGCTCAAACAGTAAATTTTCCACTTCTGTTTATCATAAACCGACTTTCACGGGTCTTTTCACTAACTTCCACAGCTTCATTCCTCTTGCATACAAACGCTCTTTAATCTCTTGCCTACTTTACAGAATTTTCAACCTCTGTTCTAGCTATGAAAACTTTCATACTCAGCTTGAAGTTATTAGGAAACTGTTTAACTTGAATGGTTTCCCCTCCCACATGTTTGACCATCTTGTTCATCGTTTCCTTAACAAGATCTTCGAACCCAAACCTCCTATTCACACGGTTCCTAAAAAGGTTATCTATTTTTGCCTTCCCTTCACAGGTTCACACTCTCTTCAAATTCGCACTCAAATCAACCGACTTTGCAATGCTGCTTATCCTCATCTCAACATTCGATTTGTCTTTCACTCCTCTAAATGCATCTCTTCTTTCTTTCCTTTCAAGGATAAAGTTCCTACGTTCCTGAGATCTGGTGTTGTATACTTATTTAAGTGTCGATGCTGTTCCGCGTCGTATGTGGGTCAAACCATGCGCCATTTACACACCAGAGTATCGGAAAACCTGGGACTCACTCCTATAACAGGCCAGCCGTCATCCAGTCCAGTCATGTCTAGTATTTTCTCTCACTTAAATACTACAGGGCACTCTGCCAACTTTGACGACTTCAAAATTCTTTCCTCTTGCTCAGACACTTGTGAATTATTGATTCATGAAAGCCTTTTTATATCTAAACTCAAACCTACTCTTAACGTCCAGGGTAGCTCTATTCCGCTTAACCTTCTGTAATTTGCCGTTTTCTTGTGTCTGTTTTGTTTCCTCATTTGTATCGTCCTGTCTTACATACACCCTCTTATCCTTTATTATCCTT
Organism: Paramuricea clavata; assembly: GCA_902702795.2. Classification (NCBI taxonomy): domain Eukaryota; kingdom Metazoa; phylum Cnidaria; class Anthozoa; order Malacalcyonacea; family Plexauridae; genus Paramuricea; species Paramuricea clavata. Next base: position 41,681 of record CACRXK020001665.1, read on the forward strand.
AGTAACATAACACCTTGTAAATAGATTATAATTAGCTTATATATATTCACATCTCGTGTAATTTTATCTAGTCTGAAGATGTCTTAAGTTAAAGACGAAACGTTACAATTAAAATTCTTTACAATCTTTTAAAACTAATGGCTTTGTTAAAAGTTATATGTTGGGCTCTCATATTTATTATACGAATTCGTTTTCCGCCTGGCAAATGTCTGGCAACGATATCAACTGCATAGATATTCTTGAAGCATTTGAAGAAGAACATTATGTCATTTATTTCTCTTCGATATTGTAAAGGAAGTAAATTCAACTCACTTAAGCATTCATACTCAGAATAATCTCTGCCAATAATAAATCTAGTAGCTCTCCTCTGCACTTTCTCTAAACTTGATATATTTCTCTTGGTATAAGGTGCCCATACAACAGAAGCATACTCAAGGCGAGATCTAACCCAGGGGTTATATATAGTAATTTTTTGTTTTAACATCACAAATATCTTTGCATGTATGATATAAGAGTTTTAACATTTTTTGGGCCTTACTTATAATAAAATCAACATGATCATTCCAGCTCAAATTCTGTGTGATCAAAACACCAAGATCCTTTTCAACAACCACATGTTCTAACTTTATTCCTCCAAGGTGATAGTCTCTTTCAGAGGCAGGTTAGACTTAATCTGAGCAACTCTAAGGACCATACATTTACTAGTATTAAACTCCATTTGCCAGGTGTATGACCACATCAATTTATTTAAATCATCTTGTAATTCATCCCCATCCTTCTGACCTACAATCATGGACAAAAGTGTTAATAAAATCGATCGACATTTTAGGAAAATACAATCAAATAACTTCATACAGGTCCCTCCCCACACTCAATGTTGCCATAATTTTTCCTCTCATTTTAAACGTAGTTCAACAACATTGTGTTGGGGGAGGGGGGATGTTTTAGACAAACTACAGGAATTAAACTATATATATACAATTTAAACTCTCACAAAGGCAAATTAAAATTTTATTAACAAGTTATGTCCATGATTGTCTGAGCACGGACCTTAAACTAGTAAGTGTTTTTTTGGCCTATATTTGCTACTTATTGCCTGAATATCTCTACTGAGGATTAGATTAATTGTTTTAGGTCAAACAGCATTTCATAGATTTAAAATGGATTGCTCTCTGGTATATTCCCGTAGGGTTAGATAAACATATGATATGCGAGATTGATTGTCGCAATCACTTTGCGCAAGTAGCGATTGTAATCTAATGTAAATAACGCCCACTAAAACTTGTGCCATTGATGTACATATGGTGCACGGCAATCGCAATTTTTTGTGTTTTGAATTTAATGGTAACTGTATATTAACGACGAATTTAAGCGTAATTTATCGATAAAACTGACATAGAAGTCCAAAACCGCTGGTAATTTGCAGTATAGGTCATATTAATATTTTGTCGTAATTCCATTGCTTTTTTGTGCTGGGTTGTATACTAAACTTGTAAGGTGAGTTTGTAAGATTAAAATATGCAAAATAAACATTTTCAACCTAGTAGCAGATTATTAGCTTGAATAGCGTAACGTAAATGACTGTGTAGTAAAATATCAGCAGGAACACTTGAATGTAATTTGCTTATGCCTCAGTAATTAACAATGCAATGCTTAACCAGACGGTTAACCATGGGTATATATGTTAGAAATTATTGTAGGCAACGCTTTGGAACGATAAATTTTGTAGTTTTTCTATTTATTAGACATGAATGAACTTCCTTTTAAATGTTTACATCGTAATTATGGTTACCATTTTACTTATTTGGGTTTTTAAGCACGGTTCACCATAATATTGATAAATATTTTTTGTCTTTAATAGCTTTTCAAACAAGCAGTTAACCGTAGCTGAACATCGTATTTCTGCACAATTCGCAGTTGTGATAACTTGATCTTCTCTGATACAATCCTGTATTTTCTGGAAATGTCAAAAATGCTACAATGTCTACACAATTATGCCAGCAAACATAACATTTCTCATTATTGTCGGTGGTTAACAGTCACGGTTAACCATGGTCAACTGCTCCGCGTGACGTGAAACCAGAGGTAGATATTTGCCCCAAAGCACGATATAAGGTTATTTAATACGAACTATACAGTTAGCAAGAGCAGAAGATGCAGAATTAATTTGTCTAATGTATTTTTTCACTAAGCCTTCTCCTTAACTCTAAGTTTATGTACTGCACATGCATGTTGGTTGCATCAAAAGCACTTGCAAATCTATCTGGTTAAATTAACATATAGTGTTGATCAGCGTTTTTTTGTTTATAAAAGCACATATAGTCGAAAAAAAATTTTTATCTCGTTTTGAACCTTAAAAATCTCGGCTGAAGGGAATATACATTGTGAACCATAAAACCCTCGGCAACTGATTGCATTTTAACGGGGAAAACTGCAATTTATTTGGAGACAATCATGGACAAAAGTGTTAATAAAATCGATCGACATTTTAGGAAAATACAATCAAATAACTTCATACAGGCCCCCCCCCCACTCCCCCGCTCAATGTTGCCATGGTTTTTCCTCTCATTTTAAACGTAGTTCAACAACATTGTGTTGGGGGAGGGGGGATGTTTTAGACAAACTACAGGAATTAAACTATATATATACACAATTTAAACTTTTATATATATACAATTTAAACTATTGTATATATATATATATATACAATTTAAACTATATATACAACTTAAAATTTAATAAGAGTGGTAAAGACATGTCCTTTGGTATTACATTAGACATATCGTTAATAAAGATTAAGAAGACTAGGGGGCCTAGGATTGACCCCTGGGGAACCCCAGAAGTTACAGGAAGAAAGTTAGATGAAATATTGTTAATCACAACTCTTTGCCTTCTATTAGTTAAATAGGACCTGAACCAACCCAGTAAAGATCCCCTTATACCAAGGCATTCCAATTTAAATGGTAGCTTACAATGAGAAACTTTGTCGAATGCCTTGGAAAAATCGAGATATATTACATCTACTTGTTGCCTCTTCTCAAGAGCTTTACCAAACTGATGAACTACTTGAGATAGTTGCGATACAGTTGACTTACCAGGCAAGAAACCATGTTGCCATTGAGAAAAATGTGGGGAGATAATATTAAATACACCATCATACACCTGCTTTTCCAGTACCATCATACACCTGCTTTTCCAGTAGTTTGGATAAGACGTCAAGAATAGATATACCTCTGTAATTAGGAACTATCGCTTTAGACTTGGTCTTATGGATTGGAACTATATTGGCATCTTTCCATTTTTCGGGAAAAGATCCAAGCTCAAGAGACATATTAAACAGCTTACTCAATGATGGCGTAATCTCTTCCACACATGCATGCAACAATTTCGAGGGAACTCCAAGCGAGGCTTTAGTGATATTTAAGGATTTAAGCTGCCTCACCACCGAATCAATACTTATTCTCAACATAGATATTTCCTCAGCAGAATTGTAACCAAGATTAGTTACAGGTAAAGTATTAGGAATATCCGATGCTGAAAAAACTGAATGAATTTGTAATTTTAGTTTCTGTAACCCCAATAATATTAAAATGGAAGTCAAGTTCATCTAACAAATGGGTTTCAAGATTTTCAATATTTCAATGTAAACTCACTACATTATTGTGAAATATTGAGAAGCCACTAGAGTCATCCTTTCAAATCTTATGAGATTTTGCACAAGCACTATTGGAAAACTGCTCTTTTCAGAAATGTATAATTTATTTTGGGCAACTAAATTCACGTGCTACGAGAAAGAGTTAACTTTGGTTCATTAAATATGCAAAAATCACTGTTTGGCAATTGACCATTTGCATAATAGACTAAATTTTGATCTCAACAAGTCTAGACAAAAATTTCATCACAGCTTGAAAGAGCATCACAAAATTAGTAATATTCCAAAATTTCGTTGCAAAATGTTGTAAAATACAGATAATATAGCCTTGCGAAATTTGTAATTTTCAGTCATTTTAGATTACAAACGGGAAATTGACAGCCTCAAAGCGTATCGGGCTGTCAATTTCCCGTTAGTAATCTAAAATGAGTGAAAATTGCAAACTTCGCAGGGCTATATTATCCGCATTTTACAACATTTCGCAACGAAATTTTGGAATATTACTAATTTTGTGATGCTCTTTCAAGCTGTGATGAAATTTTTGTTTAGATCAAAATTTAGTCTATTACGCGAATGGTCCGATGCATGACTAAAAACCCCTTGAAATAAAACTCGCTTAAAACATCATTGTTCTTCGCCTTTAGTTTAGAGAATTTGAAGAAAATATAAATATACATACCTTTAATGCAAAAATTTTCTTTGAGCTGTTCCACTTTTGGAGTTTATACCAGGAATTTAATATTGTCGACCTTTCGGTTGTTTACATCTCCGCCTTATACATCGACTCAAAGTTCTTGGAATCCAATCTATCAGAAATCAGCTAACAATTCACACAACTTCCATTCGTGTTCCATTTACAATTATTAATATTCTTAGAAACAAAGAGTCAAAATTAATGTTGCAGAAATTCTATTTTATTTTTATACTGACATATCGAAAAAGCTAAATGTTTACATTATAGGTGGCGGGCTTCCTGTCGATTTGGCGGAAGTAATGCCACTGCGATGTATTACTGTAATGTTGTCATTTTTAAATATTTTTTCTATTAAGTGGATTATTGCGAGTTTTTTTTTATTGCTGTAATTTACTTTTATTTACAATTATTAATATTCTTAGGAACAAACAGTCAAAGTTAATATTACAGAAATTCTATTTTATTTTTATACTGACATATTGAAAAAGCTATTTGTCACCAAATGTTTACATTATAGGTGGCGGGCTTCCTGTCGATTTGGCGAAAGTAATGACACTGTGATGCATTACTTGTATTTTTAATATTGTTTTTATGTGAATTATTGTCGAAAAAATGCGATCCGCACGCCGCTATGCTATTATCATGATTAATTAATATCTGTCACGAGCACACCATAACAGTTAAACTTCCATGAAAAGTCAGCATATTGGTATTTGAACTGACGACTGATCAGAGTGGTTTCGAAGGAAATGGCACTCTCTAGACGCTGCTATTTTGGTCCAATAGTGGGCACGGATTGGCACAGATTATTCATTTGATCGCAGAGATATCAATAATCGACATAGCCTGCGTAGCAGTCGCTTTATTTTTTTAAAATTTTATTTGAGAATATTTTTATTTGAGGATTTTTTTAATGCGAAAAAAAAGAGCGGAGAAAAAAACGGCGAAGGGGAAAAACGGGGGAAAGGGGGAAAATAAAGCGCCTGCAACCGGCCTTAATGTCAATTAATTCCACGTTCAGATTCTGAACGGAAAATACTGATTGGTCAAAATCTGACTCAAGGTGTCTCGCTTCCGGTCCGCGAAATTAGCATTTTGAGTAATACAAATGGCGACGTTAAATGAATGTTTATTGAACGAAGCGCTGTATAAAATTTTTCAAATAACAGGTAAAAGGCTAACCTTGAAAGATGAGCAAAAAGAAGCAGTAAAGAGTCTTCTTTCTGGAAGGGATGTTCTTGCGATCTTGCCGACAGGCTTTGGCAAAAGTCTGATTTTTCAATTATTTGCCATTGCAAAGTCAATCGAAGCTACACGAGCCAGCACCAGCCCAGGCACTGTTCTTGTCATTTGTCCTTTGGATAGTATTGTGAAAGATCAACTAACAGAGGCTGAGACATATGGGCTTAAAGCCGTTTCCCTTTCAAGTTCAGAAATGTTTGAACACATGAATGATGCCCCTGATGTTGTATTCGCCTCTGCCAAAGCAGTGAGCCAGAAGGCATTTAGGGAATCGCTGAAGAGGACACGAAATATCCATGCTATAGTTATAGACGAGTCACATACTGTGGAAACATGGACAGGAAAAAGGTAAACAGTAAACTTATTTCTTATTTATGAATTTTAATTACTTCCAAAGCTTCGATCTTCATATTATATTATATTATATTATATTTACACGCCTGTAGTCAGTGGAAATCAGCCAGCTATATATGTATTAAAAATGAATATAAATTGATACTGTCTCCTCCCATGTCGAAGAATACATTGAGAAAATTGCAAAATTTCTCAATAAATTGTTTCTATTATTGCTTCTTATTTGGGGATGTATTCTCTTACAGAAACAAGAAAGACAAAGTTTTCAGAAGTGCTTATGGGGAGTTGTCAATTCTGCGGTCCTTTTGTAAGAAAGGTTTGTACTCCTGTATTGTTTGTTTGGAATATTAAAATAATTTAAAACAGATATTACTAAAACATGTTGTCTTCCACCCCAATGTGTTCTACTTTATTATTTTACTCTGTCTAATGCCGGAATCGTTTACTTGTCAATTGGAGGGTTGCACAGGTTTGAATTTTATTTATAGGCTAGAATATTGGTCAACCCATGAAGGTGTATTAAATTAACCCTGCTACGCCCTTCAACGTTCTAGTACATTTACCATTATCGAAAGTACATACTCCCCTCCCCATCTGAGCAGCAGAAATTTTATCTGTGGGGGTAGTGAGAATCTTTTCTGGAATTACCTATTGTAAAGTACATAATAAGATATGGTACCACATTTAATATAAAATATAATTTTGCAGACACACCATTCCTAGCACTAACTGCCACTGCTGACAAGAAAACCCAGGGTACTATTATTAGTCTGATGTCACTACATGACCCAGTGAAGCTATTAATCAGTCCAGAGAGGAAGAATTTACGCATCTCAGTGACAAAGTGCAAAAAGATCACAATATTTGGAAAACTGGATTGGCTGATTGACTTAGCTTTGGAAAAAGGGGTGAATATGCCAAAAACAATCATATTCTGCAATATGATGAATGAAATGGCTTCCGTCTGCAATTATTTGTTTTTAAAAATGGGAAAATACATATATTATGAAACAGCCGATGGTGTAAGATCCTGCATTGTTGGCGTATACCATTCCATTACTTGGGCTGCCACTAAGAAAAGACTTCTTGCTTCATTTAAGGGTTCTGGGGATGATACCAAAATAATTATAATTGCTTCAACAGCGTTGAGTATGGGTGTTAACTTTCCTGATGTACATTATGTGATTAACTGGGGGCCACCAAGGACACTCATAGACTATCATCAAGAGGCAGGACGAGCAGGTTGAAATGGAGAGCATGCCCATAGTATAATAATCTACCATGGCAACCAGTCTGCTCACTGTGAAGATGATGTTAAACAATTTGTTCGTACCGAAGGATGCTATCGTGTGGCAAGTTTAAAGCCTTTTGTTCCCAATGTTGTGCCTGTAGAACCTCTTCATGACTGTTGGAGCAATTGCTGCCTTAATTGCAAGTGCAGTGATGGCTGTAGTAGTTCAAATCTTCCATTTGAAAAAGATCTTGTATCAGACCAGGAAGCACCTCAGCCACTAAGGAAGAGAGATACCACTGACCAACAGAGAAATGACATTTGTGATGCCCTTACGGAACTCAAGGACAAGTTTAAGCACCATTGCCCTCTAGAGGTCCATGGTTTTTCGGACGAACTTGTTCTGAGTTAGTTAATAATTGCTCTACTATATTCACTGTCAGTGACATTTTGAAATTTCCAGTATTTTCAGTTGGAACTGCATTGCAAATACTGGAGGTATTTCAGGATATTTTTGATGACATAGAAGAAGACAACACATCTGAGATCTTTTCAACACCCAATATACATGTATGCGAAGGATTAAACTTTGATTTTAGTGACATGGGTAATGAAATATGTGCAGCAGAGTGCCTTGGTGATGAGGAAATTGAGAACTCATTCTGAGTGCATGTTGAGGACAGTTTTATCTCAAACATTCTGTGCCAGGATAAGTAGTGACAATATCACCAGAAAGCTGTGGATTAAGAGGGATTCAACTAACTGAGAACTACAAGTAAAACTTCAACATTTTAATGGGAAGATAGTAGCATGGATTGGGAAAATACTAGTGAATATGAAAGCAATCATATGGCAAAAAATGTAAACCACATTACAGAATATATTACTAAGGAACAAGCAATAAGGTAAGAATTAAAGTTCCGCAAGGACAGATATAGCTAAACATAAGAAAAAAATTCATTATTTTATACCATAGGGCGGACAGTGCGAAGTTTGGAAATGAGGAGCATTTAATTTTGTTGAGGCTATCATATGTACTAACAGTATATGTGTTACAAAAGTTTGAAACTGATCTTGAAATATAATATTAGTATAATTGTATGATCATCATCATATTATATGGAAACCTTACTGCTTCAGAAGCTATTACTGAATACAAGCTAAACTGTTGCTGTCTGTTGTAGCTGTAAGAATGTACATGTGGAATTATACTGTGAAGCATGTGCTTTACTTTTTTTTTGCGAGGTGTATTTACTCAGTCCATTTTTTGGACTGAGTAATAAGGAGTACTTGATTCACAGGCTTTAAATTTGTAAAAATTGCAACAACTGATTGTAGCCTTACCTCCATGTAATGGTGACAAAATTATTGGAAACATACCGTATCTAAATCACTATCTTGACAGCCATTTGATTTAAATTTAAAAGCCACAGTGACAAATTAATTTCAACCTGTTTGTGATAAAATTAGCCTCCTCCACAGGCAACTCTGAAGTTCTGTACATCATATTTTGTTGTATTTCCTACATTCCTGATAATCCCTTACCAAACTGACATATATGTAAAATGTCTGCAAGTATCTGTCATATATCTGTTGCAGTACTGCAGCATATCTGCAACAAGATCTACAATATCTGCAAAATATCTGCATAAAAGTTGCAGATATATGTAGATATGTTGATTATCTGTCAACATATCTGCAAAATATCTGCATAAAAGTTGCAGATATGTTGATTATCTGTCAACATATCTGCAAAATATCTGCATAAAAGTTGCAGATATGTTGATTATCTGTCAACATATCTGCAAAATATCTGCATAAAAGTTGCAGATATTTGCAGATATGTCAATTGTCTGTCAAAATATCAGGTATCTCAACTACACAGTAAAAAATAATTTCTTATTGAGAAAACAATTCTTACTGCAAGAAAATATTTGTTGAAGAACATTTTTTGAAATAAGAAAAATTCTCTTAACATATCTTAAATTACATTTGTTTTCTTGAAATATGAATGTTTTCTTACGATTTTGTCATCTTCATATCAAATCATTTTCTTAACAAAATTTTTAAAACAAGAAATCAAATTCTTAACATAAGAAATAATGGTTAATAATAAATTATTTCTTACTTATTTTCTCGAAGAACGAAAATAAATTTGTTAAAATTTAAATATAACATCTTTTGCAATTTTTGCATTTTTTTTCCAAAATGATATTTTTCCTCAATATTCTTTTAAAAAAAAATATGTGAAATGTCATCCTGGATTTCGATTCTATATGGGTTAGTATATTCACTTTAACTGTAATTAGCCTTTTCTCAAAAGAGATCACAGTGCATATTCTGGGGTGATTTGGAGGGACAAAATATATGGAGACGGGCATCAAATATGTGAAAGAGTAGAAGTATCTACTATCAAATATCAACTTTTTACATGAG
>CACRXK020001666.1:0-16955 GCA_902702795.2 Paramuricea clavata
ACAGGGAATGTTGACAGGGTGGGTTGAGATAAGCCCCATCCAATGATTCTATCATTGTAGCTGTGCTCCATGATCAAACTTGAGTAATAACGTGGCTGCCAGAGACGTCCCGAGAAAGCCTTCGACTCCATCAGCTTGAGCTGCGTCCTTCGTAAGTCGTAGTTCAGCTTATCTCTGAGTTTACTCGCAGCTTCAACTCAAGTAAGGAATGATTAGCACACCCCCATCACTTACTTACTCTGACGACTGAGCATTTACATATATTACAATACTTTACATATGCTTATAGGCATAGTGTAGGAATAGACTGTTAGGATTTTTTTTTTTTTGGGCTAGTATTCCAAAGGTCGTAGGTTCGAATCCCACCGTGGCCGGGCATATTTTTCAAGCTCGCCCGGTGTGGATATGCACTCAGAGTAACATCGCATACAGACTGTTAGGAGTTGATGTGGGTTGGATAAAGGGTATTAGATCTATAAAGACAAATGGTAAAGCCTAATAAAAACAATACTACAACTATTACAAATAACTTAACGCTCTATACCTCTGGTTCTTGCTGTCGTCTGTCTTTTGATTCTGCCTGTTTTGGTCGCGGTTGTTGGTATGTTGGCTCTACGTAATGTTGCATTGGCAGAAACTGCTGAGTGCATGTTAACCAATACAGTGAGTCCAGGCAGCTTCGTATTGGCGGTTGCTGTTGACTGTGTGCTGACGAACACGTCGGCTGTAAGTGATCTCCGTATCTTGACCAAAATGTCGGACCTTTCTTTCGTTGCTGTTGTTGTCTGTGTGCTGGAAAATAATTTGGTTTTCGCTGTTGTCTGTACACTTCTTCTCTTTGCAAATCTGCAAGCGATTGAGCCACGGCACGATCTTCTTGCTCTGACCAACATGACGCTGGTGGCGAACGCCAATGTGGCGTTAGTGGTCGCAGTCGTCGCTGTCGTTGTTGCCAGTATATCTCTTCTCTTTGCAAATCTGCAAACGATTGAGCCACGGCACGATCTTCTTGCTCTGACCAACATGACGTTGGTGGCGAACGCCAACGTGGCGTTAGTGGTCGCAGTCGTCGTTGTCGTTGTTGCCAGTATATCTCTTCTCTTTGCAAATCTGCAAACGATTGAGCCACTGCACGATCTTCTTGCTCTAACCAACATCGCGTTGGTGGCGACCGCCAACGTGGCGTTGGTGGTCGCAGTCGTCGTTGTTGCCTGCATATTTCTTCTCTTTCTGAAACTACAATCGCATGAGCTAAGTAAAAATCATCTGCCTCCTGAAGTGCTAAATCGAAAGCATACCTGGAATCTTCATCCTTTCTCTATAAATTACAAAATGAACAACTAAACTCTCTATATGAGGTCCAATCGGTCGTCTTTTATAATTATATTATATGCTCATAAATTATGGTCACTTTGCATGGATTTGTGTTAGCGTTGAAATTTTTCTGCAATATATATTGTTAACATGATGAAGGTTACAACGAGTTTTCACCACCCCTGGATTCCGAACGAAAATGGAATACGCAGCATATTTGATTGGTCCGTCTTAACGGAAAATTACCAAAATAAACGATTTGCCTGATTATAATAGATTTTGGGTTTTTTTGTCTGGATGGAACATTCATACCGTTAGCTGTATGGTCCATTTACACCTTGCTCGTGTTATTACGAGTCCCAAAGAGCATTTAAAATAATTTCATTACTTCTGGTGGCATCGGGCACGGAGATCGGGTACCTCCGTCTGTCCGTCAGCGAATTGAGGCTACGTTATATTGCTCAAAAATATTGCTCGTGTATCCGAAGCTTTATGAATCCCAAGGGATTGATAGCAAACCACAAGTCCATCCCGTTTCATGCATCAGGTGTGAGCCGAAATCATGCAACTTGAATATGTGGTCCGAAAGTCATCTGGCGATCAGCGCTTTGGTTTCCGATGCTGTGTTTAGGTCGTTGTCATGGTAACCATGATGAAAACACTTCGCTCATATACATTTCTGAATGTAAATAATTTGATTTGAAATACTGTATTGGACCAGTGAAGTAGAGAAAACTATTAAAATGATTACCACTATTTTTGTATCCAATTCTACTTTAGTCAACCATATAGTCTTACGATGCCGACAACAGAAACGGGTATATACAACATATGGCCGCGTTTTAATACACGAGAGCGCGCGACGTATAATTATAGTCATACAGGGACGATTTCATTTCGGTCCGATAGTATTATTCAGAAATGTAGGACGAAAAATTGTTCAGACCGATCTGAAGTCATCCCGCTCACTGGACCAAATCGAATATCTTCAGACTGGGATGAATGTAAACACAAATATACATTTCAGACCGCACTCGGCTGTGCTCTTGGAACAATCCATGTTCACAATGCTTGGAACAATGCAGGCTCAGTGCTTTTGTGAGCACGCATTGTTCTTCGGAACAATACATGCTCACAAAAGCACTGTAAAAAAGAAACTGGCGCGCAAGGGGAATAGATTGAAAGATTTGTAATTTTCGTGTAACGGATCATGTGGACCATGTGAAAATTTCGATTTTCATCTTGGATCGACTTCGTCCTGGTGAAACCGGACCTATATTGCTATAAATTCTGCTCTCGCGATACTCAAATTTGCGCGATTTTCTCACATGCATGGGAGGCATGAAACCGGACGACTTGAAGTACAAACTAACCCTGCGAATTAAGTACAAACTAACCCTGCGAATTACTGTGCAAACAAATGTACGTACGGTTTCCAAATTCGTTCAATCTCGTTCAACATAGCCAAAGAGTCCATGCTTATGGTCAGAAAATATGGGGAAAACAACAACATCAATTACCTGTTGGTTGGCCATTGTTGTAGTTAACATGAACTCTATAACTCTGAATTCGAACTACAGCTCTTGAATGTGAAACGAAAACTACTACACTTCCGTGGTTTCCTTGAATTATATATTCGGCGAAAATGGTTAGGGAAAGTACCTAGGGTTCTTACTTTTAATTATTTATCCTTGAAAACAGGAATCTTGCACGATTTCCTTCAACTGCAGGCTAAACTACTTAACTATACTACTTTTAGCCTGCGTGGCAGGCCCTCAATTTTATGGGGGTGGGGGGCCTGACCGCCAAAATCCTGTCCGCTGCAAATCAGGCCCCCATAAAATTGAGGGCCTGCCACGCAGGCTATACTACTTTTAAAAGGAACTCAAATACAACGTTTTGAGGACTTAACAGACTTCAAGTGCAGAATAAGTGGCATTCATGAAACCCAAATTCCAATCCGAAAACAAATAATTTCCTTCCAATAACTCGAAATTTCGCCTTTTTTATTACAAAATTTGCTTTCAAAATCTCTGGCTGATTTCCTTCTATATTTTTCCTTCTATGTAACAATATTTTCTTCTAATTTCCTTCCAAATACTATTTTCTCCCAAATTTCGTTCTAAAGACCAAAATTTCCTTCTAAAAGGAAATTTCCTTCCAAGTGGAAATGATAATTTATTTAAACGTATAAGCAGTAATTAAGCACTCTAAAAATACCACTCAATAAAATGTCAATAATTTGCAATTCAAATGTTAATAATAAGTACTCAATAAAATGTAAACACAATGGGGTTTTATTTTAACCTGCAGGAGTAATGAATAACTGGTCCATACAGTAAAAGAATGATGATAATGTTCGTATTTAAATTCGTTCTGTAAAGTTTGCCATTTAACATGCAATGCCAATGGAAAACTTCTTTTTTGTCTAAGTTGTAAGTTATTGGCTCTCTTTTTGTAAAAGTTCCACGAGTGTGTTGTTATCAATGCTGCATGGTACTTTTCTAACAGGGCATCTCTTCTTTTGAAAGTCTCAAATGAACACTTTATCAGTGACGTAGTTTGGCCGACGGCTTTGGATCAGAAGTGGGTTTTTTTGGACGCTCTCAATGACGATGGCGTAATGAGTAATAGTTGTCTCATCAAACTGATATCTGCTCGTCATAGGATGCGAAGAGGAAGAAGGACGCTTGGAAGTTTTTGAAGTGATTTTATCAACATGTGCATAGGTTCCGCCAAGAAGTTTAAAAACGCAGTATCAGTGGTCTTGATATCATTTCCATTGATGTAAAGGGAGATAAACCGTACATAAACGGATTGTTCAGTTACCTTCCAATATATTTCACAGCCGTACCAGTGATAGCAAAAACATACTTGAAAGCAGTCAAGAATTTTTCAGCCAATTTTTTGAACCACATTAGCCAACTTTGTTTAGTTACAGTTACATGTACTTCTCCTTTGACTGTTTGTACCACCATCCTATCTTTTCGCGCACCCGACCAGAATATCAGGGTAAAATGCTCACCATAACACGTCACCTCGAAATTCTTGCGACACCATTCTTCTGTCTCTGTGGCAATAAGACGTACCTTCTGCATCATCCATCTACAGTTGTCGCAGCCTTCTTTGCAATAGTTAATGTATGGCTGTACAACCTGATGGCTTACTGTAATTGGACTGCCTTGGATTTCAAGTATCTAGGGACATGGTACTAATACTCAAAATTTTGTTCAAGAGGGAACAGAGTAGGATCTGGAACATTTGCTTTTATAGCAGGAAGAGTGAGGAACATTTTCATGGGAGAATCTAATGGGGAATCGTCATATCACACATCTGTCATTTGATGCATGCGCATGCATGCGCATGCATGCAAGGGCGCGAAATAACCGCTGGAGGGTCGCCGGTCAACGTGACCGGCCAACTCTATTTTCCCAGTAAAGCATTACAAAAAGCCTTACTGTAATCAGTAAGGCTTTTTGTAATCCTTCACATAAAACAGCTTATTGACAATTTATTTTGATTATTAATTCAAATGAAGTTAGTTTGTTCTTTTACCGAAAGTGTCCGGTCAAAATGACCGGCAAGGTAAGAATTTGACCGGACAACTCCGCATTCTGGCCGGACATTGTCCGTTGACCGACCGTTATTTCGCGCCCAGGAATGTAACATAAGTACAACAAAGTATGCTTTCTTCTTGCATACCAAATAGTATTGAATTTTTCGCTAACAAATAACTTCATGGTTGGTTCATATAAACAATTTTTATTATTACTCGTTGTAACTCCATACCGTTTGCCGTTGTTGTTGTTGTTGTTGTTGTTGTTGTTGTTGTTGCTGCTGTTGTTGGCTGTATTCCCGCTCTGAATCTATCCTGTTTTGCTTTGGCGGTTGCTGTTGACTGTATATTTCTCTTCTTTGTGAATCTGCAATTGCTTGAGCCAGCGCATGGTCCTCCAGTTCTTGCAGTACTAAAGCTATTGTGTAATCGATATCCTCGTTCTAAAAATTGAGCAATATCCTTTAACAACCAAACGTAACTGTGTAGCTATACTTCCAATATCAGCCGTTTCTTAAATACTGTATGCATATAAATTGGTCACCAGGACTCTTTAATTTTAGGGTGGAACTTCTCTGGAAAATACACTACTATCATAATGAAGGTTAGAACGTATTTTGGCCACCCTTGGTTGTTTACAATTTACACAGAAATTCAACGAATAGAGCCAAAATGGAACACGCATATTTGGCTGGTCCTATACCACGCCGGACCAAGACACCAAACGGTAAAATTAGGCCCTGTCGGGCTCTGCATATAATATACCCTCGTTTTCGAGATTGAGATATCGGCTTTAGAGCCATTTATTTTGTGGCATGTGCAGACTAAATTATGGCCCAGTGTCACAGTCAAATTAGATAATATAAAAGACCTTTATAAAATCTAGTCATCGCGGTGACAAGATAAAGACTGTAAAGCCGATATCGCAACCACAAAACGAGGCTCAAAATCTACGGCTAAGTACTTTCGGGAAGAGTGCATTGCGAGTAACCGGCAAACTTTACCACAGAACTAGAGAGAAAATTCGTCGGGTTTCATTTATTCTCATAGTCATGCAGCTGTGCTAAAATTCATCCGCTTTCATGCGTCCCGTGAAGCCGGGCAAATTTAGGTTCCGTTTATTCCGAATTCTTCCGGGTCCCTGTGAGCAGGCATTTCTGTAGTTTGGTCTCTAAAGGCCAAACTACACAATACGACTAGTAGTATTCTTATACTGGTGTATGTATATACTCAAATAAATACGTTGTAAAGATGTCACATTTCAAATTTCGCCATATTCTGATGAACAGAGAAGAGGCGTCTGCAGACGTAGCCATTTCTATTTGCATACGCCAGAATGACGTAAGTGCATGTGTATGGCTTTAACCTCATGTTTAGGTCGTAGTCATGGTGAAATCACAATACTCTAAGGAATAGGTAAATAGCTTCCTAAAATTCTGTTTGTAGTGATACTGTATTAGACCAGTTAACTGCAGAAAACATTATATTAACATGACTATTTTCATATCAAGTTGTAATTTAGTCAACCGTACTAGTCATAAGACCCCGACAACGGATAACGGGTATGGAATAGAATCCGTGAGGACAGAATTCGATACTCAAAAGAACAGTAATAATTATATATTTATTCTATATAAGACTATCTACACTATGCTACTGCCTGGTAGTCTACGAAGACTAAACTGACTTCATTCTCATCGAGACTGGATAAATGCGGAACAGAAATGAAATTTGCACGATTCTCTCTGAAACCGGACGATTTCGAGTACAGCTTACCGTAGAAATTACTTTTTAAACGGATATACGTACGCTTTCGAATTCGTTCAATCTCGTTGAACGTGGCTAAAGAGACTTAATTATTAACCATGCATATATATGATACGAGGAAAACAACAATATCAATTATACCTGTTGGTCGTTCGCCATTGTAGCTAAACGTGATCTCGAATCACTGCTCCTGAGTGTGAAATGAAAACTACACTTCCGTTTCATTCAATGATATATTCAGCGAAAATGGTTAGGGAAAGTACCTAAGGTTCTCGTTCTTAATGATTTATCCTTAAAAACAGGAATCTTGCACCGTTTCCTACAACTATAGGCAAAACTACTTAACTACCTGTATATATGCTATAATTTTAAGGAACTCAAATGCAACGTTTTGAGGATTTTAAGGAATAAGAAAAATTCCGGTGAAGATGTGTAATACTGTTAATTTTTAGACTCCTCCGCAGAGGCTTTAGTTGCCTATGATTTATACGATTAGTATTGAGATACATTTCACTACACTTTACATGGCGGATCTTGGAACACGAGCGGAGCCGCTGAGCGAAGGAGCGCAGGCGGGAATTGCGGAGGAGAGAGCTTCAGGTGCAGAAAGTACCATTCACTGATGACCATGATCAAATTTGCGTTTGAATACGATTTTTTTATCAATTCCAAGAAACGGCTCTTATCACAATAGCATATTATCTTACATCGTTTGAACCATATTGAATCTTTCAAGTAAAAAATATTTTAAATGCGGCTTGAGTCAATAGTTTTAATGTTGACAATGCGGTTTTATGTTGACACTAAAGTGTTGTGTTTTCACATATTTCCGTGAAAATGGTAGCTTGTGTGATAGACGATTGAAATAAAAATACCAATAGACCTTATTCATAAATCGTGATCGAGTCCTTGTATCCTATAGGAACCGGGAATAAACGCGAAAATTTTCTAAGAAAAACAATTTGAAACCTAATATCTCCAGTCATTCTAGGAATTAGATCTAGAATACTAGATTCTTGAAAATTGACTATACCTAGGAATGGCCAACTATATTTCCAATTATATTTAGGAATGGCCAACTATAGTTTCAATTATGTTTCAACTATATTTAGGAATGGCCAACTATATTTAGGAATGGCTATAGCATATTTTCAACTATATTTAGGAATGGCCAAGTATAGTTTCATGAACTATGTTTAGGAATGGCCAACTATATTTAGGAATGGCCAACTATAGTTTCAACTATGTTTAGGAATGGTCAATTATATTAACAACTATATATTTAGGAATGGCCAATATTTCCAACTATATTTAAGAATGGCCAACTATTTCCAGCTATATTTAGGAATGGCCAACTATTTCCAACTATATTTAGAGATTCTTAACTTCTTAACGTATACCTTGTTTTGATTGTTTTATTGTTTTTGTGCAAAAGATAAGCTCGGATCTTCATTAGTATATACACTGATCTAATTAAAACTTTACATGTATTGCTAAAAAATCTACAAGGAAACTACAGTGTTTTGATTTGGTGCAAGATATAATGAGATAATATGGGAGCAGTTTAGTCTTAGATTTATATATAAATAGAATTCTCGCCACTTAACGTGCAGTGATAACAATAATAGTGCATATAGTCTGAAGACCACCAACATTGGTCACAAAAAATCGTGACCTTAGGCATAGATTTTTGTCATCATGCATATCTGTCACTATACGTTTTATCCTTTGCCATGATTAGCCATGCACGCGCTGTTCCGCCGCATAGCCAGAAATGAGCGACATAGTGATTACGCAACACTAAGTGATCACCCGTGCCTGATTCCCAATATTTACAGTAAATTGTATTACTAATTCAACAATACAATACAATTTCTGGGATGCGAAGATCGAATTTGGTCAAACAAATGCTAGCGAACAAACTGAGCCTAAAATTGTGCTGTCTCGATGTCGACAAACCTTGTCCCTGAGAAATTCAAAATCACCAGCGAGACCATAGTGAGTTAGTTAACAAAAAGCATGAAAAATTGCAAAATACCCTGTGAAAATCCTTCGCTGCGCGTTATAGACAGTACAAATTCATACATGCGAAGCTTGTTCCGGCAAGATGAGGTTCTTTAGTTCTTACGGCTTTGAATGATATAAAAACGAAGAAATATATTGTTCCCTTCCCTTGTCCCTGCCTTGTTGTTTTGAAGGTAGTTAAGAGCATCCAAGACCGGTAAAACTTCGTTTTGGTTCCAATAGCATGGCCATAACTCGGTGAGATTTCGGTCAATTTCTTCTCCAAAACTATTGTTTTGAAGCTCGTCGCTGAAATCTCGGGTTTTGAGCAATCCTAATGAAACCGAAGGCCAGACGAAAGCCGCTGGATATCGATAAACCTCCGGATCGTATATCACAAAATATTTCAATTACTCATTGACTTATATGTCGTATATTTCTGGCTATGCGTCTTTCCTCCAACTCATTTTGCCTTGCATAAGATATATATAAGTTTTATTTTGACTCGGTACTTGCAAGGATGTCAATCCTGGGGGGATAGGGGGGACGCATCACCCCGCTATATTTACGGTGGAGGAGAAAGATATAATTATTCCCCTCCAGCCCAAATTTTGCCATTGCTTGCTTTCTCTACGAATCATGATGCATGCATGATTAGTAGCTATACAGCAACAATTGTGGTCGTATACTGACAATATTTTGCGATTGCGATTCTTAATTATTAAAGCCAAACTGATCTTGTTAATGATTATAACAATATCTGAAAGCACCCTTATCCCACAGCAGCTTTGTTTCGATTGAAAAATAAAGGCTGGTATATAAATTTTGCCCTAAATAGTTGTTGGAAAAATACCACAAAATATCAGGTCAACAAACCGATGCCGTTCTCCTCACTTTCTCAATGGAACGGTCGCCCTTGGTCTTCCAGGAACATTATATGTTATTTAATTTTACGCGTTCCCAAACGTTTCTACATCAGAAAGTGATTAGACTTTGTACAATCTGTGGTACAATTAACAGTGAATTAAGCATGTACCACACTGGGCTCAACCACTATAAAATTAGTTGTTGTATAGCCCTCCCGAGAAGGAATTGGGAAATTGGATACCGGACCCATTGTCTTGAGTGGCAGCAGTCTGCCCTTGGTAACTGAGATCGCCTGGCATTAGACAGAGTATATATAATAAAGCAGGGCGCATCAAGGCTTAATCATTGCCACTTAAAGGATTATTTAAGACTGTTTCACACTAGTGAAATTTCTTAGACCTCTGATTAAAGTTTGTGCTTCTATAAGACCCCATATGCTTCTACTCAGTACTCAATCGAATCCGAATTAATCTGCAATACTTCACGCCAAAAACTGGTAAATCGAGTTTTTCATGAAACTTGCGCAATCATACATGTTTGAGATTTTTGCAATCTATATGTCAATGACAATATTACCAATATAGCCGGCATACCAAAATGCCTTTAATTAACATAAAGCGCGGATATGATAAATTTGTAGAATAATAGAAAGTTCCGGTTTGATTGTGATCTTTTCATTGTGAAAACGCAATATAGTCATGAGTTTTTCTTAGCACACGAGGACGTTTTAGTAATCTTGATTTATTTTATGACTCAACGCGAGCTATTTTTGTACAGTATATATACAACTGAGCACTTTTCATGTCAGTGACAGTGTATACGGCAATGTCGACTGCTTTCATGAGTGGTACTGGCCGACTGGCGGCAAAATGGCTTCAGTATTAGTACTGAGTAGCTAGAAAAGTAACCTTATAAAACCTAATTCATATAACTAACAAATAATACACGACAATTAGTTTTCTTTAAAGTTATTTTATTTCTTTGAAGAAGTAACTTAAGAGGTGATGCAGCCATCGAAACTGACGAACCGCTTAGAACGAGGCTTAGAATATACTGGCTACTGTACTATATTCTCAGAGCCAAAGACAGGGTGCATTATTTTTCATAACACAATGAAAATAGGCGAAATTGTATACTTGTTCTGAACAATATTTTGGCTTTGAAGAAGACTAATTTAGTAATTAGGATACTTTTGTTATGTATAAAAAAGCGCCGATCCGATCGTCTTTCCTTAAATTCCCCATTGAGAAACACGAACCAGGCATTGTCCGTTGGAATGTCTTAAATAGACCTAAGTGACTAATTTTAATAAGACTAAAAGACTTAATAAAGCTGCTTTCCAGTTGAACTGTCTTTGCCAGTGTGGGTGGTGCCAATCAAATGAACAAGCTTTCGTTGGTAAGGATGATTTCAAATTCTCCTTATATTTTCGAGGAAGTTGCATCTCTATATACCAAGGAAAACTTTTCCAGTTACACGTTTTTCATACATGCATGCGTGTATATACGCACGAAAAAGTTGAAATCTTTTCAAATGTTACTTACGAAATAACTAAATGAATAAGGGCAGCACTTGGATTTCTGTATATCATTTAATGTGCCGTTGTTCATGGAATTAGTAGTAATATAAAATTGAAAAAGATTTCACTTTTCCGGCCAGATTTAATAATCGACTTTGTCTGATGTCTCACTCCTTTATTGGTAGCAAAAAACGCTTGATCACAAATTGTGAAATTGGCTCATTTCCAGAGTGATGATTTGCATAAGCCGCGCGTGTCCAATGTTAAGTGTCTGCGGTTTCAATGAACCCGGAAATTCCGAACGCGCTTTGCATATTCACGTCGCTATTGTTTTAGTCATACCCTAAAACAATAGTGGTATATTAGAGGGAGTTGAAGGTCAACGATATTCAATCTGTGATTCAATTGAATGTGGACACCCAACAAGTTTTACCATATGTCAATCTGAATATTCTTGAAATATCGATATCATAAGTAACTAAAATGCCCTGACCTTCAACTTGTCGGTAATGTTGCCCGAGCTTTGAAGTTAGAATTGCAATTTGATGTGAAACTGATAAAGATCACCCTTAGTTGAAATCCGGCTGGATTTTTGCCGAGTCCAAGAATAATCGTACCATATCATATTCTCCTGATGGTCGCTCTGGAGCAAGGTCAAGGCACACTCATTAGTCAGGATGCGGGCCGCCGCTTTAATTAGTCTTTTACAACACAGGGGTGGTGATGCGCTACGGAAACCCATATTTTTTCTTTATCTTTTTACCGGAACTATATAGACTACATGATTGCATGCCTTGCAAGCGAAACAACTTGCACGCACATTGGTTGAAAACATCCTGTTTTCGGTTTGACAGAAAAGATTTATTAGTTTTTAAACCTCTTGGGATTTTTAAGCTAAAATTGAATGGTCCGTAAAAAGACTATCGATCGTCTTTTACTGTAAAAAGATACTCAAAAATGTATACCCAAAAATTCATATTTTTTCTTAACCCTTGAAAACCCTTTTTCGACAACTTTTTCGTACCTTGCTTGGTTATAAATTATAATTGATCTACTTAACTGAGTCTTTCATGACGTCACAAGCAGAGGAAACATGTTGAAACTTCTTCATGTGGGACTAAATTTCTTCGAAAAGTTTCTTAAAATGTTGCGAGTTAATTGAGTACTAAAAAGACTTCGGAAAATCGAGTTTCATATTGATAATGACATGTGGTTTGCAAGATAAAATTTTCGCTTTTTACCCTACTTGCGACGTATGCCGTCGAATGCATATCCAATGCATATCCAAGATGGCGGAATGCACGCTGTTTTTGATCAAAATAAGTCGATTTATTTGGAAAACCAAGCAAGATACGGAATAATTGTACAGGAAGTTTATATATAATTTTAAATGTTCTTTCAAATAAGATAAACTTAATTTATATTGCCATATCCCTTTAATCATTCTTATTTCTCAACCCTTCCAGTTATTTCTGTGAGCACTTGGATGCATTTTCGATCAAATCTTATAGAACTGGATAAAGTTTTGATCAAGTCCTGGGACTGGAGAAACTTTTCACCATGTCCCAATGAAGACTGGGTGGAGTTCTGATAAAGTCCTAAGATTGGATGAAGTTTGATCAAATCCTAGGACTGGGTGAAGTTGACTTTGGCCATGTCCTAGGACCGGATGAAGTTTGATCAAGTCCTAGGACTGGACGAAGTTCTGATAAAGTCTTAGGATTGGATGAAGTTTGATCAAGTCCTGGGATGAAGTTTTGATAATGTCCAACAGGACTGGATAAAGATTGTTCAAGTCCTAGGACTGGATGAAATTTGGTCAAGTCCTAGGACTGGACGAAGTTCTGATAAAGTCTTAGGATTGGATGAAGTTTGATCAAGTCCTAGGATGAAGTTTTGATAATGTCCAACAGGACTGGATAAAGATTGTTCGAGTCCTAGGACTGGATGAAATTTGGTCAAGTCCTAGGACTGGACGAAGTTCTGATAAAGTCCTAGGATTGGATGAAGTTTGATCAAGTCCTGGGATGAAGTTTTGATAATGTCCAACAGGACTGGATAAAGATTGTTCAAGTCCTAGGACTGGATGAAATTTGGTCAAGTCCTAGGACTGGACGAAGTTCTGATAAAGTCTTAGGATTGGATGAAGTTTGATCAAGTCCTAGGATGAAGTTTTGATCAAGTCCTAGGACTGGATGAAATTTGGTCAAGTCCTAGGACTGGATAAAATTTTGATAATGTCCAACAGGACTGGATGAAGTTTGACTAAGTCGATCCCAGGACTCGATGAAGTTTGACCAAGTCCTAGGACTGAATAACGCTGCCTCCTCCGCAGGCCCTCATTGTGTCATGGGAAGGTCACGATCTGGCGAGGGCCTGCGGAATCTTGTAAAAAAAATGGCGCTGGCGTCACGTCAGCAAGTAAATTTCTACATAATCTTGAATATAAACAGATATAAAAAGCGGCGTGAAACTTACATAAATTAAACTGGCGACTCTTAGGACGTGGAAGGAAGCATTTTTTAACGATAAGGTTTGTTGTCCACACCAACGTTGCACAAATAAAACTGCCTTCTTTAACGAAGCAGGTTCAAAACAACATTTATTGATTTTACAAGATTCCGCAGGCCCTCTCGAAATCGTGACCTTCCCATGACACAACGAGGGCCTGCGGAGGAGGCAGTGAATAACGTTTGATCAAGTCCTGGTACTGGATGAAGTTCTGATCAAGTCCTAGTAATGTTAATTTCATGAAATATGAAGTATGAGACGTCATTTCAAAATCTGGAAAGAATCTCGATCTAATCGGATAGAAGTCCGACATCCAGACTACATCAACAACTGTGTTAATGCATAGTACTGCAAATTAAATACACAATCCTGACCTAAATGACCAAGAGTTCAACAACTCATTTCAAGCCGCTCAATAATTGTAAATAAGACAATAGATTGCGATCAGTTTTATTCACATATATATGAGTCATTAAGCGTAAAAAAAATACCTGTGGTTCCGGTTCCTGACCGACCCTATTTTTTCTGCCGACCCTATTTTTCAACGCGATTGATTGTGAGACCCTGTTTTCTCCAGGTGGTTGCGGGCTGCTCATACAGCGTGCCAAAATGGCGTCTGTTGTCACACTAATTATTGAACCAAATTGCCTAAATTCATCCGTAGGAAATACACATCTCTAGTTAATATTGATGTCGGAACTCTACTGCAAATCGCCCAGCAGAAAACCACCAAAACCATGAAAAAAATATTCAAAAAAAATTATTTCCGACCTACCGACCCAATTTTTTCACGATATGAAACCGAAAACACAGGGTTTTTTTACCCCTTAACACTAACCTGTTAAAATACTCCAGGAAAATTAACTTGACCTTTGACTTTGGTGGTGGGGTCCATTTTCTGTAATGGAGCAAAACTGATTGTTTAAAACAATCGGCAAATAAATGGTTACTAATTTAATAATTTTAATGAAATGGTATCAACATATAAATGGCCTGCACATGATATTTTTACCATAACTTAACAGCGATTCATGATTGGTGGGTGTATGTTTCTTTGAGTTCACGTAAATTCGGTATTTACAGTGAAAAGTCAGATATTTGAACATTTTGCGGACTCTCCACAAATGACAGAATTTGGCAATGTTTCCAAATAATTAGCGCAGAAACTATACAAGTATATGCTATTTAATTCTTTGTTAAATTTTTATATAATAGAAATACTGAATACTGAACAATGTGATGTTGTCATATTGACTTACTGAATAACTGAATAAGAATATTACAGAATTACTGAATAACAATACTGATGTTATGTTTCTTGTGAAAAAAACACATTATTATTTATTTGGTTAATTAGTTAAATTTGGATGGGCTAAATGATGATTACAGGATGCAATTTTAGCAGCAAATTGCATTGTTATATACATAATTACTGAAACAGAGCCATGTTATGAAGAAGAGCATACGCACAGGAAATCTGTTAGCTTAGGTTAGAAAAACATGAGCCATGATCACAATTTCTCTGCAAACATGTTTATATAATAACATAACATAACAATTAAGCTCTGCCTCATTGTTATGTGCTCAGTGCAAAATTGTCTAATATACCAAATGGCGCAAGTCAACGGCTCGTTAATTAATCCGATACTGCAGTGTCGGTGGTTTTATATGTGATAAAAATCATGTAAATTTACATAAACTCTCAGCTTAAAGAACGCTGCTTAGATTACTTTGGCTATAAGTTTTTAAACCATTTAAAACACTCGCAGTCAGTGCTTTATCGAATATGACACTCGGCTGTCACTCATGATGTTTTATATCTGATAAAGTACTCCTGCTCATGTTTTAAATAGTACTTGTGAAACTCGAAAAGAAATAATGAGCATGAAGGAGTTTGTATACCTGATACGGAAATCATGCTGATTTACATAAACTTTAAGTTTAATTCTCTCACCAAATATTATTCATTAATTATTTTAAATTGTTGAAGAATACGAATGTTCTCATCGAGACGTTTCACAAGCTATATAAAGCATTCGCGTCCGCGTTGTATCAGTCGCTCATGTTTTATCTGTTACATTTACTTTACATGTGTTTTAAAACAGTTTGTGGTGAGAACTTTTTCCCTGTCACTGGGTTACATAATAAGAAAAAGAATTATGCAACTGTAAGCTTCATCAAACATTTGGCGCATGTTTTACACATGTGATCGTCCATGTGTGCAAAACATAGTTGATCAGCGACAATGATCACGAATAACAAATTACAATCATGTGCAATTGCGCGAAATAATGCAATTTCTAAGCCGTTTTAATGACAGACACCGGCACTTGATGCAAAAAATACCAGACCTTTCCTATTGTTGTATATATATATATACTAGACAGATTTAGATAGAGGACGCGGACGTCAAAGACGACATGAAAATGGCGTGCGTGCTGTGCCCATGTATGGATATGCTACACCATTTTCACGTCCTTGACCTAAATCTGTCTACTGTCCATGAACGACAACTTGAAACTGTCAAAGATACATTTTTAAAAAATAATGCTCTTTTTTTTCACCAACTGATATTTAATATTTATGACTTGATATTTATCATTTATAGACCTGTAGAGAGGGGGATTCGGCGAAATATTACCCCTAGTGATGATATTTCCCTCGGGGGGGGGGGGCTGCCCCAAGGGAAATATCATCACTGAGGGTAATATTTCACCAAATCCTCCATGCAGAGGATCTATAAGTGATATATTATACCAAAAATTAAAAGCCTCCAAGTTGAGAATGTAAAACATGCCACATACCTTGAATTTATAGTTGAATAGTAATGAATACTTGAATACGACGTTTTATTTTTGGATTAACGCAAGTATCGTCGCTTTTCTTTCGAAACACATATCGTTTGGAATATTAATGACAACATTTTTCAAAATTTGCTTCAAAATTTTTAAAAAACCGAGCTTTTTTTCGAGGTTTTTTACGATTAAAACTTTTCATCACTCCTAAATATTAATATACTATTGTTTTGTCGGCCATCTTGTTGTGATGCGTGTTGTCTCGCGTGATCTACGCGAATAATGTTCAACCCCATCCCCAGGGAACATGGGGTTGATAATATAGTATAATAAATTATTCTATAATATAATATGAAGGTATACAGAGTAGTTTTTTGAAGGTTGTTGTTGTTCTTTTATTGTTGGTTTTTTAGGGTTAGCCTCTCAATTTCCTTCGAGATGTAATTTTTTTTATATCTTGAGAAAAAAGGTATGGTATAATATGGTATGGTATGGTATGGTATGGTATGGTATGGTATGGTATGATATGGTATGGTATGGTATGGTATTGTATGGTATGGTATGGTATGGTATGGTATGGTGTACATACAGCTGCCCCCCCCCCCCCCAACAAGAAAGGGGG
>CACRXK020001666.1:16975-45068 GCA_902702795.2 Paramuricea clavata
TTGGTTATTATAAAAATAAATGGGAAAAATTCTGTAAAATTTTTAGGAAATGTTAATTTTACAATTTTGGTATGTCAGGAAAATTTTTTTGACCCCTAAAATGGTACACTGACCGAAATTTTTTTGGCGACGGGGGGGGGAGGGGAGGTCGCTAGAAAAAAATTTTCCGGAAAAAATTTTTGGGGGCAGTAGTCGGGGCACAATCCGAAAAAGTCGGGCGAATTTCTTTCTGCCCCCCCCCCCCCAATTTTTGCTTCCCGTACGCCTATGATGGTGTACTCATGTAACCAAAGAGAAAATTATGTCTGCGTTGATACTTGTATTTTAAATTTAGCTATAAAAGCTAAAACAAAGGGGTTTTTGGAGGTACTTATCAGGTTAAAAAATATCAGGTTTCAAACGCTTTTCATCGACCAGTCACTGACACTGATCTGACGGCAATTGCTAGATAGTATACTTCAAAATAAGGTTTCCGTTTTTATATCAATTTTTAAAATAATTAAAATAAGTTAGGGTTAGGTTAGGGTTTAGGTTAGGGTTAGGTTGGGGTTAGGGTGAGGGTTAGTATTAGGGTTAGGGCTTAGTTTTGCGTTAGGATAGTTTTTTCTACGTTATAAAAACGGAAACCTTATTTTGAAGTATACTATCTAGCGATCACCCTGATCTGACCTCACGTTCGAATTATTATTAGTTATTTCGCAGGCTATTTGCTAGCCTGCGAAAACAGCCGCTACTTTGCTGCTCCTATAAAGTAGCGGCTGTTTTCGCAGGCTAGCTATTTGCCCATATAATTATAAAGTTATTTTACAATGCTACAACTACACACAACACTACATTGGTTTACATTGGGGCTAGCCACTAGAAGCCTACTCGATTTGATTGGTTGCTCGGACAAAAACAAAATGGCTTCCGACCTGTTTCTTTCTGGGTTTATACAAACGAGCAAATGTTTGTCACTAATCCAGACACTAAACTGTGAAGCTGCGGTTTCGCCAAACACGAATATAAAAGCCCCAAAGTTTTGTTTAACAGTGTGTAGAGGTATTCTTTAAAGCCATTCGCTAACGAATAATATTTTGTTCACAACTATTAGTATTACGGGAGCTGAAATACAAATTGTTTTAAAATATTTTTGTTGTTTTTTGGTCATTTTTGTTTTCTTGCGGCCGGTATATGCTAAAGCAATTATTCACCTCAGGGTTAAATCATCTTTTCGAAATAAGTGTTTCGAAAAACTGAAGAATGAAATTTTTGCGTGAAGCGTGAAGGGCTTCAGTATTGTACTTAGCCGTGAAACGTGATCGATGATTTTTTTAATCCGTGACTCGTGAAAAGGCAAAATATTTTTACGTGAAAGCATATTATGAAGAGGTATAGGGGGCCCTCTATTAATACATAGATCCGATTGATTTTACGGTTTCAAATAGTTTACCAGAATGTTTCAATGAGACAATTAATATAAACTATTGAACTTAATTTTAATTAAGTTGGATTTGAACGGTAACATGATCGTAACATGGCCGGTTCCGCAGACGAAGCACCGGGCTTCAAAACTACCAGTTTTGTCATCTATTGTTTTCCTCAAATTTTAGTTAAAAAAAGCAACCCTTATTCGGATTTTGTTTTGACTTTTGTCTTTGACCTTGTATGAGTTTTATACCTAGACAGTCGTAGTTCAGCAAACCACAACAGCTTATAATGACTTCAAATACTTAAAGCCGAGTGATTGAGGGCCTATTCAGAAACCGCAAAAAAATAATCGAAAATAGGAAAACTACAATGTCAATGAATGTCGAAAACCAACCGCATCTATACTACACAACTCGCAACTGTGATGAATAGGACATAGGTTTCTAAATAGTCACGTATGATCAGAAGACTCAGTTTAAAATCTCTTTGGCAGCTGCATGGGGCATCCGGGCATGTTCTATTTATAATTGAGTTCGTGACCAGAAACCGTGAACATGAACAAAATATAGTACTTTTCCTGAAAACCGAACACCATGTGCTGAAGATCGGAAATCCGAAAAACCGCAGTTTTTTTGAAAATTGAGAAACCGGCTTAACAAATTCCGCCGAAATCCGCCCCGACACCTCTTCAAGCTATTTTGTCAATAGATACTGCCTCCATTTAACAATTGCGTAATTGCATTTGCGTTAGAAATGAGTTCTCGGTACACGTTGAGTATCAGTATCAATCGGATATGTTTACAACCGGCACAACCAACTGGAAATCATGCGGGTTTACTCCAAATTCCAGTCATTGTAGTGATTTTGACATAATTATAGGAAAGCCGGCAAACTTCAAAGATGTTATCGAAGAAACAAGCACGGAGGTTGACGGACCTGCACAACTTTTTTTTAAAACAGTGGTATAGTATACAAATAATGAATGTTTTTATTCGTGCAATGGTAAGAATATTTTCACTGGCATGAGGTGAAAGATGGAATGTTCCATTCAACGAGGCGACAGCCGAGTTGAATGGAACATTCCATCTTTCACCGAATGAAAATATTCTTACCATTAATGCACGAATAAAAACATTCATTATTTGTTTTATATCTATACCAAAATAGACTAATATTGCTTTTTCAAGAACAGTTTATTAAAACACCATTTAATATTAAAATAAATACACACATTTTGACGGATGCGATTTTTGGCGAAAACACAAAGAGTGCAATGGAATAAAAAGTGGTACAATATTGCACTCGCAAAGAGTGCAATGGAACGTATTCCATTGCACTCTTGGGAAATGGAATTTTCTATTCAATATCACGTGACTATAAACAGCCAATTAAACGATCAGAATTCAATATATAAACAATCATCACAATTCAGTCGTTGTAAGAGTTTAAAAATTCATCACTATAGTATCGGCAGGAACAAACACCGCTTCATGTGTCCTACGCACCAACCGCTTTCGTAGTAAATGCATGCATTAATAGCAACACAATAGACTGTTAACCGTGATCCTGTACGGCAAAGTACGCAATAACATGTAGAACAAAGAAATTTGAGTTATTTCCTATAAACCATGTATGCTGAATATAACAATGTTTCAGCGACGACGATTTGTGGATTAATAGTAAGAGTAGTATATATAGGGCCTTCGCTTGAAATGGGAAATTTTTCTTCTTACTCAGTTACTGCGATACCCAGAGTGAGTGGAACGGTGAAATTCATGATCCGTTGGTCATTTCGTTTAGTGTATAGTAGAAAAAATGTTGTTGGCATCATGATTCATAGTATCAGTAGATTATTGAAGATTATTTATTGTTCATTTTGTGACCTTTTGTGTTTTGAGTTCGCTTCAGTTACCCTATTTCGCAACTGCCACGGCTAGGAAAAAATGTGAAATCTATACTATGAGATTTGCAATTGCACCACTAAATCCATAGTATATCCGTCCTATTTCGATACTATATCCACAGTATGGAAATATACAATTATTATGGATAATCGAAAATCCATTCTATTTCCAATAAAGCTCCATACAATTTCCATTCTATGGATCTTCAATTTTTTTTATTAAACTTTGCTAATAATTTCGACAGACAGTGCCATGCACTGCCATCCAAGGCACTCTTTAATAGTTCATAGATTGTGCAATTTGTGATAACAGAGCAATAATCCTTTATCATATTAACCGAGCTGTGCAGTTGATGGATTCTTGGTATCCCTTATAACGACAGAATTTGCGGGAACTACTTATAAGTATTTTTGTTAAATGCAAAACACTAGTCACCCCGAAAACGGTAAACATTTTCAAAATTATTTGATCGGAAATCAGAAATTGTTTGCTGTGTTTCCAGGGGGATTGAAAAGCCGAGAATGACCAATGGATCTGTAACTATTCTATACTATACTATGAAAACAAATGTAAATTTCGATCGTTGTCAGACCAAGAGGCAGAGATTTCTTCCAAAACCTAGCTATAGAATTGGGAAAACTGTTTGTTCCGCGACATTTGACCTTGAGCCATATATATTAGCGCATTTGTACGTTGCGCTTTCTGCGACATATTATTGGGCACCTGTCAATTCCAGCCAATCAGGGCAAACCGGTAACTGTGGTAAGAAATGTGGGCAGGATTGTGGCCAAAACACCCGCTGCGCACATACATAAACAAAGTTACAAACGCGCGTTAAATTTACAACATTTACAATCGAAATCCCGAAGTGTGCGTTGTGATGGCATGATGTGGCATAGTAACTCAAACTAACGTGTTTGCAAATCTAAGAAGTGGTAGAAGGCTGTGATTTGTAACGTGGATCGTGTATGGCTTTGAATAAGTTGCGTTTTAGTGCTTATCTGTACGAAAAAGGCCTCATCTAAGTCCTAGCAAAAGGATGGGCTGTTGTATCGGTCGCAAAGTGCTACCAAATGCGACGAATCGAAGCGTATCTGCTAGCCGTAGAATAAGACATCAAGCAGCCAGTAACAGGACTATAGATTATCGCCACGTTAAAGTGAGTATGTTTCTGGAACAAAAATACACACTTTTCACGTCCATCGGCGAGGGAGAATTTGGGCAAGTTGTACGAGCCGAACACAAACGCACCAAAATCCCATACGCAATCAAAATCATCGATTTAACGCAAGACATTTTGGCAAGCTCTAAATTGGAGTTAAAAATTTTGGAAACAGTGAAACACATACATGTGATTCGACTATACGAGGTCTTACAGACCTCACGTCGTATGTATCTTGTTATGGATTTAGCGACAGGAGGACAACTAATGGATCGTATATGTGTATTGGGCAATTTTGACGAGTGTGATGCGACAAAGGTGTTATTTATGATCCTCGACGGGCTACGGTACCTTCACTCGCGTGGCATCACCCATCGGGATTTGAAACCTGAAAATGTCCTCTACTATCATCCAGGCGCTGATTCGAAAATCATAATCACAGATTTCGGCTTGTCCGCAATGCGCGACGATCCGGACAGCACTGCGAAACATTTGATGAAAACGGACTGTGGAACAATCGAATATATGGCACCCGAAGTCATTACTCGCGCGCCGTACACCAATGCAGTTGATTTGTGGTCCATGGGTGTTATTGCCTACATTGTACTCAGTGGTCGGTTGCCGTTCCCGCTCAATGGAAACGTGATGTCCACTCTACGCGCGATTTGTTTTTGCAAATACAACTTTGAAGGAGAGGTGAGTTCAAAAAGCATTTTATTTTGTTTCGACTTTTGTTAACTCTGGCAGATATGGTTTTTTTTTCGCTATACAACAAATTATATTCAAACTACAGGTGCGACACTTAGTACTGGTGTCGTGCTATAACCGTGGTGTGTTACAAGGTCAGGAATATCAGACGACGTGTTCCCCCCGCAACTCAGTCTCTGGTTTAAACGAATTAATGCATTCCTCCGAACGAATTACGTTCACCACTAAATGTCTTGCCTCTCCAGCCACTAATTACAACTCTGCGAACGAATACATATTTGTTGTATTGGAATTCCGTTTTAATGATTGCGAAAATGTTTGCCTACGACGTCAAACTTCTGTCGTACTGAATGTAATGTAGTGAGCGATATTTCGTATACATAACAAGGAGTTTTACTAGTATAGGTATAGTGTTTTTCCACACCGAAAATGACTGAAAAACAAGGTTTGACTTTGAACTACTTTAAACTGTCTTAAAATCATTATAATAAACGACAAGTACAACAAAACAAATGAACCGGAATTTAAGGAAAATTTCCAAGCAAATGCCGAGTTAGTTTATTGTTGTTTAATACCGTGGTATCAGGACAACAGTTTCTATGTGTTTTGCTCATCAATTATTTATAAGTTTGAGAACTGTACTTGAAAATCGTCTTTTGCAATGAGGCAATTTCCAGTTATGCGTTTTCGCTACGGAACTGGAAAACTTTGAATCAATTTTATATTTGCATGTAATAATTGCCTCTGTATACTATTTTATAAACAGTACTAAATGCTTTTCACTTATTATAAATTGTGGTTGCTCAATAATTGCAACATAAATTGGATTTAAACTTTTGCGTGTAGTGTCCAATAAAAACACGCGACTTGTATAGTACCTACTTTTTTTAAACCACTTAATTCCTAGTTCCGGACAAGTGTTTGTGCGATTTTATAAAAGTTTAAAACCTCACAAGGGTCTAGTATTGGTTTACGTTTCATCGTATATCAAATTCTAATGTATAATTCGATTTTTATTTGCCTGTTTGTATGCAGGACAAATCGTTTTACAATCGGAAATCGAGTAAAATTCAAGTTTTGATTTCCAGTGGTGGCGGAGTAAAAAATAATCAATATACTCTTGAAAACAGCAAATATTTGAATCTCTTGATTTTATTGAAGAGGGAAAATTTTAGTTGTATAAATGAGCGCTAGTTTTACACGTCCTTCCAAAGGCAAATTGTATAACTTTTATATTAAAATTATTACTATTGCAATACGCGTAGTCTAATTATAGAGCAGCAGCGTTATGGTAATGGTGAGAGGAAATTATTAAGCCAAGAACGAAATCCATTACCACAGCTGGAAAGAGCATCTTAAAGTGAGTAAAATTGCAGAGTTTGGTTGAGAATTGTTGTAAAATGAGGAAAAATATAGCCCTGTGAAGTTCGCAAGTTTTGTAGTATATATTTGCATTACGCGCGGGAAAAATAACCATTTTTGAGCTGAAAGTGATTATTTTTACCGCGCGTAATACAAATATATACAAAATTTGAGAATTTCACAGGTCTATATTTTCTTCATTTTACAACGTTTAGCGACCAGTCTTTGCCACTTTACTCATTCTAAGACGCTCATTCTATAGACTCTATAGCTGTGGTGTTGGATATCGTTCTTCTTGCCTTGACCAAAATTTAGTCTATAGGCTGATTTCCACTGTTGCGTTTTTCGTACGCACGTATACGCACGTAAAACTTTGAATCCTTCTATTTTTTAAATATTTTACAAATAAGTTAACAAATGCATACTAAAACTTGCGGAACAATAAATTATGTCGCTTTATTTATCGGGTTATTTCATAAGTAACATTTAAACGAATTTAAATTTTACGTGCGTATACGTACGTATGAAACACGCAACAGTGGAGAATCATCCATTACAATCAAACGGCAAACTCCTATAATAAGAATTCAAATCTTGAATTTGCCTTCTTCAAATTAATGTTCCTCAAAAGTATACGTAACAAAAATGGAAAATTCGACCATACAATAAGCCATTATGTGTGCAAGAATAAAGTATACTTGGCTGTATTTTTGTTACATGACTCAAATGAGAGATAAAGTATTACACTTTTTTCCACCTTTGATAATGTGATATTAATATATTACTGTACACTGTGTTGTACATTGCCATTATGATCTTGACTTTAATAGCATGCAAAGTAATAATTACAGCAGAGTAAGAGTTAATAAGGTGATATCATGCACGATGTTATACTAAACTATACGGCCATATAGTAAAATGCAATGTTCATATTTTAAGTTTTTAACATATATATTGTTAAAAACTTGTTGTACAGAATATAATGCCCAATATATATACAAAATACGTTGTTCCTTAATGATTTTCTGGATTTTGAATTCTGATGTGAGATCAGAAACAAACAATGCATAATATGTTAATTAGCGAATATTTCAGACTAATAATCATCTTTTACTATCAAGATAACTAAGATGCTTATTCCGGTCTAACTTTAAAAATCCGCATGCAGTAAAGATATCGCATTTCCTCTTATCCTTTTCCTCAAAACTCGTTGGAGCTAGCTATTAAAATGTACATATTACAGGAGGAAGTTTTTGTCGAGGAAGTTTTGCCGCATTGCACCATGCAGGAAGAATTGATTGTGTAACATGGCTTTAATTAAAGGCCACTGTGTTGCTGTCATTGAAACAACACTTTGTAGGCTATACTTAATTCAAAACTGAATACACTCATGCAATTTCTAAAGAGGTTCTCGTTAACATTAATTTAAATTTAAAACATTTTAAATTTAATTTAAAACATTTTATTGTAAAGTGTATGATAAAATTTTCTGCTGACCTTTCGACGTTAACAGAACGTCAAAGTGACAACTCAAAAATTATAAAAAAATTTCAAATTTGAATGCTAAGGTAAAGCAATTAAAGTAATGAATAATTAATGAAGTATAATAGAATCTTTAGTGTTTTAAAAATCTGAATAGTTTTAGAAATCTTTGACTTTGATGACGTTAAAAAAATTTATCATGTACATATTAGTAAAGCAAATATACTATCGAAGAATTTTATTATAAAATGTCTAAAGAAACTGCATCATCGCAGACTTCATCTGTATGTATAGTTATGCAACTTTAAAACCAATGACAGACTTGCACAACATGGTAAAAAAGAGAAATTTCATGTGCGATAAACATGAGATAAATCTAAAGGCAATTTTAAGTCAATAACGCACTATACAATACTGACTATGTAATATGTGTAGACTCTCAGTATTTAAAGATTAGAAGTATACCAGACTTCCCCCACTTAATTTTGAATTTTATTGCTTTTAAACATTTCCTATCGAATTTACTTAAATATTGTCATGGAAACCAGACTATTTTGCCGTATTTACAGCTCAAAAGATGTGCGGAATTTTTCTTCAGACGCTTCTGGCGTCACTACCCATGCAAAGGGCACTTGACAGCATTGCATTTACCCGTTCATCGCCATAATAAATGTCAAGCCGTCTAGCTATAATATATTTCTCAGCTCTGTAGGTCAATATCACACGGATTATATCACATCTGTAATATGACAACTATTACGTCAAAGTCATTTAATGTACGAGATTCCATTATTTTAGCATTATAAAGTTTTATACTCATTAACATAAAATACGTAGACTACTTAATTTAAAGATATCGCGGTAAAAGAATTGATATGCACGTATGAGATATCTCTTTTGTAATCAGTCAAATACTATATCAATAGCTTGCTGTACAAATTGGGCGCCTCATTATTTGGTCATGATATGAACCTGACGCTGTTCTAAGTGTGGGCAATTTATAAACCACGCGAAAATAAAAAAAGCCATTCAATCATGTTCAACTGAATTAGTATTTCACTTGAAGTCACTGACAACTGTCATTAAATCATTTTCAATCGAATCATTTTTCGAATATATCATTTGGAACACAGGCTATAGTGTAAAGCAAAATAAAGATAGGTATATGTAATACAGTAGAATGTATGTTCTAATTTAAAGTGAATCAATCAATCTTTGAGCAACTTTTTGCGTATTTGAACAGTGGAATACTTTGATTCGTTTGATACGCATATTCTAATTCTTTCTGTCTTTAAAGTTCAACTGCAGTATATCGCGACGTAGAACACGTCATTAGGTAGACTTTCTCAAAGTCCGTATCATTTTCCCGCCTACCTTGGCGCAAGTCTTTAGTCGGGCATGCATTTGGCTGCGCATGGTAAACTCTGAATTGGCTTGCGTGGGGTGCGCAAAATTGAATTGGTTTGCGTGGGGTGCGCAAAATTGAATTGGCTTGCGTGCGTTTCGAACCTGAGTGAGTGAAAGTTTACGTCCATGGTTGTATAACTTATGATTTCATCTTGGTGACACTTATCTAATAAATCATCGCACTGGACATCTACGAAGAACAGTTTAGAACTGATAAAGCTACCCAATACATACAAGGGTGTGTAAAAGAAACAAGACCTTTAGGAATCAAGCCGCTATTGTTGTCAAGCACAAGATTTTAAGCAGAAAATAGTTTCTAATCGTATGAAGGAGCATATAATTGCGAGCAAATTGTCATATTTATACTAATCAGTCATATCATAAGTTCGAATAAAAAGTGTTCAACTGACCAAAGAGTAAAGCGTTTTTACTGTTACGCGCTGCTTTAAATTAATCATCTCATAAATCATAATTCATATGTTGGACGAAACCAAATTAAAGTTGCACAAAATTCACTTCTATTCTGTTTTACAGCATAGTGCTCTACGATAGTGCTACCCATTCAAATCATAGATATGTTATATACACTAGATAGCGCATCTCTTTTAATAAAATTGAAGCCAAGAATATTCCAGTGGTTACCCCCATTTGAATAGATGGCGGCCATGTTCGTAGTTCCCACTCGCTAATAAACGCTTAAAAAACAACAATAACTTTCATCATTTGAATAGTTTAAAAATGTATTTGGAATAGGTTTAACTTAATGTTTAAGTTCCCTGTTTAAGAAATAGAAAACATACGAGTCTTCTCATTTCATGGGAATATCCTGCATGCCATAAGACTGCAATCACGGCTTCAATTTTTGAATTGCAGAATAATTAGATGCACTATCTAGTGTATATAAGATAACTATATGATTAATAGCTTGATTTCCAAAGGTCTCGTTTTTTTGTACACCCTGCAGTATATTACGTTTTTTAAACGGCCGCGCACGCAGTCAATACAACCTATAAGTTCGCCCAAGGTTATATTTGTATGCTTACAAGGTCTTGGAATGCAAATTGATGCAAGGTTATTTCATTGAAATTACAAATGTGAGACTTTCTTTCCGGAGGAAAGCTTGAATCAACAACATGCCCGGCAGGGCTCTGTTTTATTGAACAAATGCCCAACTGCGCAGACTTTCTATCTAATTATTAGAGCATTAGTAGTTAGTGGCATTATAGCGTGGGTATTTTCCTTGACAT
This sequence comes from Paramuricea clavata, assembly GCA_902702795.2. Taxonomy (NCBI): domain Eukaryota; kingdom Metazoa; phylum Cnidaria; class Anthozoa; order Malacalcyonacea; family Plexauridae; genus Paramuricea; species Paramuricea clavata. The sequence goes on from CACRXK020001666.1 coordinate 27,658, forward strand.
CATTGTGTATGATAATTATATACAAACACGAGCCGAAATCACGACAAGTCAGTAGGATAAGGAGCTTAAAAAAAACTGAGTAAATATTTAAGAATTCTGTTGGTAACGTAAAAAATGCCCGAACTTTTCAACGGTCATATAAATATAGACTAGTCACGAAAATATAGACTATGATATATATATATATATATATATATATATATATATATATATATATATATATATATATATATATATATATATATATATATATATATATATATATCAACATAAAAATATCTGTAGTCAAAACTTTTTACAGTAAGAACTATTATCAAAATAATAGCAGTCGGTGGAGACGCGTGACTTGCAAAGTGGTTGATTTTGAAGAAACATAAACTTCCGCATCCTTTTATCGCAATGAAAATCTATCAATTTGTCTCTTTCAATATTGCACAATTGTGGATTTCAGAAATTTTCTTTAATTAAATCAAAAAAGTTCTAGAAACTTTGCAGACGCGTGGCTTGCAAAGTGGTTGATTTTGAAGAAACATAAATTTCCGCATCCTTTTATCGCAATGGAAATCTATCAATCTGTCTCTCTCGATATTGCGCAATGGTGGATTTCAGAAATTTTCATTAATAAAACTTTCTAGAAAAAAGTGCGGGCTAATGAACTGACAGGTTCGTCCGCCAACGGTACTTTCAGTAGGCTACTTAATTACAGAATCTCGCTATCAATCGTTCAAGATATTTGCACTGATGCCAATTTCACGAACTTTCTATAGTACGTTTGCGGATAGTTGAAATGCATGACAGTATCTTCCGCAAAGCTTAATAAGTTCCTTATAAGTACATGATTGATTTTGGTAAAACATGAGTGCGTGGTGTCATCAGTGGAATTATAGTAAAAGTGCTCCAAGAATTGTCATCCCTTTTTAGTATCGGTCCTTTCTTTCTCCAGGGGTAATTGAAACTAACTTATTTATTTATGGTGGATATCACTGAATTCTGCTTAAAATGCTCCCCTGAACAGCCATTTTTTTCGACAATCTCAGGGTGTGTTAAAAACTTCTATAAAGCGCAGGAATGTAAACAATGGCAAAATAAATTCTCGTTCCAATTTCGTGAAATCGAAATTTTCCTGACTTGCGGAATCCATGTGGATTTTAGAAGAAACATTCTGAATTTTCAGTTTGCGTGTCGGTTCTTGCAAATCGCTATTAAGTCCGAAGTCGAAGATATTAAGTGTTTCCCGTGCATTGTCTTTCTGTCACGCAAATGCCCGAGGGGCTGAATTTCGTGTTAGAGACGCAATTTATTCAAAGTTTGCAAGATGACTGCCTTAATTTCGAATCTGTGCGCAAACACTACACGCTATATGCGACAAATTTGCATAAATTCCGCATCGAAAATATCAGCTTAACGTGATTATAATACGTGCGCGCATGCGTCAAATACCTGAACTTGACATTTAGAGTTATGTTTCATCAGACAGACGACCTGTTCCAACGTAACAAAGCTAAACCGATTTAATACTTCAATTACTTTGTTAAGTGCGCATTTCAGCAATTGTGTAAATGACACCCACTTATACATTGTAAGGCTTCGGTATTTACCATACAAGTGTTTATATTGATCCAATTTCACTATTCAAAGAAGTAAAATACAGTAAACAACCAAATCGCATACTTTTAATCGAGACAGGAATAATCTTTGATAATATATCAAATTATTGCCAATTTAATATTTGGCATTATTGTACATTTGAAATACAGTTATTCCAATTTATTTCGATTCCATTTTTGAAGATCAGAGCAGTGATGCTAATTTTCCTTATATTCAGGATGGTACGCCGACTAGTGAGCCCTGTCGTGTGTGTACTTTCATGTCTTGTCTTAATAACAAACTTTACCAATATTTGAAATTTTTCTGGTGGGTCATGTCCAAATGCTTCCATCGAAGAGCTCCCCTCCCAACCGCCCTTGTTAAAATTTTATACAGTTACTGCACGAGAGGTCCAACAACGTCTGTGTGTAATCCATGTAAATCAGTGTGTATGATAATCTTTTAAGGCATAATAAAAATTTGAGAAAATGTTATGGAATCGGTGCTCTATTGAGTAATAATACATGATCTGCATCTTGTAATTTTATCCTGAAGTAGAATATAGTTTATGATGACTGCCCTGATATGAGTATTTCTTGTGACAGGAAAAGACTACATAAATGTACATACTAGGAGTGGATAGAGCAACGTTTTTGAATTCAGGGAATTAATTTTGAAGCCAGGATATTTATGATGAGAAACGATTTTTGAATCTGTCACGTTCCTTACGAATCAAATCGTTACTTGTTAAAACTAGTTATAGTATCAAGCAAATATATTCTTCTACGTAACTTGAAAGATATAGCTTGAGGCGGCCATTTGGGTGTGACCTCATTAATTATTCACTGGCAAAGCGGCCACTGATAACCAAATCTCTCTCCAGGCGATATTTTCTATTCTCATCACTCGCTAGTCACCAGAAACCCTCTTTTGGCATGCGCATGTTGTTTGTTCACTTTTTGTAATGACTATTGTCCACATAATGTTTATTGTGTGCGTAACTGCAATACTACTTTGTAAACTGGTCGATATATCAAGGTTTCATACAGTGATTGTGATAGGCTGTGTAATATGCTGACATAGATGAGATTGGAAATGAGCACCACTTTTTAATGTAATGCAGAAATTCTATAAAATTTACCAATCTGAGAAATTTCATAAATAATTTATGTAAAATAAATCGTTCTTTCTGTTTGTGAACTCAACAAGATCTTTTTAGATATATCATGGCTATTCAAGACAAGACAATTTATGAACTTTGTTTGCCAAATACTGTTATGACACTTTACTAGCGGTTTTTGAAAGTGTAAATTAGGGCCTCTTTTAATACCATAGACTGGGGGGACTCCCCAGCCCCTGTTTTGGCCCCTTATGTTGTCCCCCTCCCAGTCAAGCTCCCTTCTGTCTACAATATAAGCAAAGAAGGGAAGAATAACTAAGTTAAGAAGAGTATTTTAGTATTTCCATGACCAAATCTTCGCCTGGCGGATGAAATACGGTATATAAAAAAAATTGTGTCTAAAAATGCCGAAAATCAAGCCCCAGACACTTAAAAATATAAAATTTTCTGGGCGAGACAAGTTGCCACTTTTCCCGTCCACCACCTCCCAATTGGGTCTCCTTTCCCTTTCTCTTGATGGCCCCTCCACTGACAAATTCCTAAAAGAGGCCTTGGTTTAAATTAGGTTTATTAGAGAAGTTGTTATATTTTAAAAATTTCATAAAACTAGATATGTAGTTAATAAATACAATAAATACAAATACCAACATGGCAGCCATTGCCTTCATTTATACATGTTTTGAGATCAGCGGTGTAATATCATTAAGATCTTTACATGTAAAATCCGATTAAACCGAAAATAACCAACATTACAATAATAACCAGTCGATTGTTAATAGTTCCACGGAGTAGAAAATTATTTATAGATAAATCATGGAACTACGCCGTCAAAACAGGTAAGAACGGAATTAGGAATTGATTATGATCCAAATTTTTAATAACATAGAGAGCGTATAGGTCGTCGGCAAGAACACAGTGTAATAATGCTGTAAACAACTAGTCTAATAATAACAACCTCCGCGGTCTTAATTCAGGTCTTAATTGGATTTTGCTTCTGGCCTTGTTGATCTGATGGACATGAAAAACAGAGATATAGAAGAACCGGTTTTAAAATCAGTTAAATTAAAATGAGAGAAGAGACATTCAAAGGAGCAGTGTCACCAACCTGCCAAGAGAAAAGACCCTGCGTACGAGGTTGCAGCGTCACCGCGTGCGCATCTCTTCTGCGCATACATAAACTTGAAAGAACAGGCTGTTTTTTCAAGTTTAACAAATCCAAGATGGCGGGCGCTCGTGTGGATGAAATTAAACATAAATGAAATATACGAAGTGAGAACTAACAGACTGCATTGGAATTATCAATTCAAGATGTAAAAACCTCGATCCATGGGACTTGGGTGGCATAGTCATGAGTTCCTCCTGGGTTCGGTTTTCGCTGTGGACTCATGTGAAAAGAGTCGGTGAACGCTCTGCCGAAAGTCGTGGGTTTTCTCCGGTTTCCTCCCACAGGGAAAGTTGACAGGGTGGGTTAGGATAAACACAGGCGAAAGTCGTGGGGTTTCTCTGGGTGCTCCGGTTTCCTCCCACAGGGAAAGTTGACAGTGTGGGTTAGGATAAACACAGTTAATTAAGAAAGTAGTATCGCAATTGTTGTAAAGATAAAATAGTCTAGGCAAATATCTAATTAGATAAGCGTAACCATAGATTATAGATTGTACCAGATGTCTCACTCAGCAAAAATTGTGTCCGTGATTTTTTATGAGCACACGTTGGCCGCCATTTTGGCAGTAAGTGTAATCCACGCCATGAAACGTGAGCAATCACACATTTTGGCAGTAAGCGCCATTTTGGCAGTAAGTGTCGCACGCGTCATCTGGCGTGGACACGAAAATCATAGGGATAGATACACAGTGAGACATCTGGTATGATCTATAGTCTATGGCGTAACACTTGATGTGAAGCGCATTTGATCATATCCGAATGCAAATTTGCGCTATAGAAATGGTAATCGTAATCGTGGCCAATAGACCTTATGCATAATGACGTCACAAGGCTTGATGCCCGCGTGGAATGCTGGTCTTGGTAGTCATCGCCCGGGAAAATTCAAAATTCAAAATGGCCACTATCGAAATTTTCCCGGACGATGACTACTAAGACCAGCATTCCTCGCGGGCATCAAGTCTTGTGACGTCATTATGCATAAACTCTACGTGTATTTGGTTTGTAAAACGTTATGCCATATTTGAGGGCTTAAACTAAAAGTGCCGCTTACCGCAAAGATGTATTTTGTATGGGTAGCATTTGCGTCGTACAAGGAAGAAATGTAATAGATCTTCAAGTTTATAGTAAAAAAAGCTCATTTGAAAGTGAAAAAGTTGCCGGATATAATGTCATTACTCATCAAGTGAATTCCAACACCAAAAAAAAAACTAATGAAAACTAATTGACAACTCATCTATTGGCAACATATCAGGCAAATTGACCGTGAAAAGTTGATCAAGATGAGGTATTCTCAAAAGATATATTCTTTCCAGAATGACTCACTATAGGCGCACACTATACTCAGCGCCTACTTTCGGAAGTTTCTTAGAAAAAACAGTCAAAACACGCTTGTGAAAATGACAGTAATGAAAATGGCGCTCTGGAAATGACCCTCACAACAGGCTACCAATATTGTTTTGATTTTTAGTAATAGCCAATTAAAGGTCTCCAGTTGTTTAAAGACTCGACCAGACATTGAAAGCGAAAACAAGTTCAGAATAGTAAATATAGTTACAAACACATGCGCGCCACGTGTGGCATGGTTTTACTAAGTTGTGTTTTGATTATGTGCCTCCTTTGGTTGGTGAGAGCCAGAGGGTGATATGGAACTCCTCTACATAACTACATGTCAAAGATTGTCTGTCCGGAAATAGGAAGAAATATGCTCCGTTTTCGGTTTTCAAAATATGTTAATGTGTGTTTCGAACAGTTTTGCCTTCCCACTGTTGGCAGGAATTATGGGAAATATACAAGGAAACAACATCTTCACAATATCTTCTTCCTCTTGTTGACAACATCTTCACAACATTTTCTTCCTCTTGTTGGTAATGTTTCACCAGACAGGAATTATGGGAAATATACAAGGAAACAACACCTTCACAACATCTTCTTCCTCTTGTTGACAACATCTTCACAACATCTTCCTCTTGTTGGTAATGTTTCACCAGACTCACTGCGTACATAGGTTGTGCCTAGTGCCTGCAAGCACACAAGCAATGCCGAACATGCTGAACTTAGGATAAAAATATTCAACGCGTTCCCGAGAGCCTCGAGGAAAGTAGAAAAACGAAAGAGATAAGACATAAGTGTGTTAACACGAGGCAATGTTTTCTCCAAGATGCAACGCAACAAAAACGTCCTCCGACCTATAATATGTACATTTAGCTAGTTCAAATGGGTTTCGACGAAAGGATAAGAGGAAATGCGATATCCCTTTAGGCTTACTGCATGCCGATTTTGAAGGTTAGACCGGAATAAGATGAAAGGTTATTATTATAGTCTGAAATATTTCTATGAACTGGCATAAGTGTCATTGTCAACCACAAATATGATTGATTGATTGTTGGTATGGATAGCATTTGGGCCGTACCGGAAGAAGAAATGTAATAGATCTTTACGTTTATGGTAAAGGTCACCCGATATAATGTAATTAGATGAATTCCAGCACCAAAGAAAAGTAATGAAAACTAATACAACTCATCTAATGCCAGTAATGGCAACATATCAGCGGCAAATTGACCGTGAAAAGTTAATCAAGATGAGGTATTCTCAACAGATATTATTACCCTTCTTTTCAGAATGATCCACTAGTATAGGCCCACACTACACTCGACGCCTACTATTGGACGTTTCTTAGAAAAAACACGTTCATGAAAATGACAGTATGGGCGGTCTGGAAGTGACCCTCTCAACAGGCTACCGATATTGTTTTGATTTTTTGTAAGAGTCAATTAAAAGTCTCCAGCAATCAAAGACTCAACAAGACATTGAGTTATAAACTAAAAATAAATTCAATAGCTATAAACATAGTCACAGGCCACGTGCAAGGCATGTCATTTTAAGTTGTGTGTTGATTTTTCTGACAGCCGGGGGCGGGGAGGGGGGATAATTATTTTTTTATTACGTTTGTAAAAGACGGAGTGTATCAAGTCTATAAAAGTTTTGTTTTCCCTAAAGGAATCGGAAAAAAGTATTCCACTTTAACTAGAAATACATCCACGCAGCACCCCCTCGAATCTTCAAACCAAACGTATAGTTCCAAATCATTATTTCAACAGCAATTTCACGTTTCACATTAACCATTCGACGACAATTAAAAAAACAAGTTTTTATAAACTCTAAATTGTATTTTTTATCTGGATGATTATTGGCCTTTCTTAAGTCTTAACCCGTTGGCTTGTTTTTACGTTTATAATATCGAAACTAATTTCAACATTCAAAGACTTTTTCAAAACCAACCAGTATATCTAGTAAACGTCAAGAAAATGTATGTTTGCAGTAAAATTGCTACATCTAACATTTTTACGTTCTTTTTCTGCCGGCGGCCTCAAATAAATTCACGGCTAAACATGTAATGATGTAAATCACCTCTGCCGCTCTGGGTAATTCACGCCTCACGAAAATATTATCCCACTCCCTTAGTCTCCTTAATACTTTATTATTGTCAAGCGAAGAGGAAAACACAAAATATTAATAACCATACCTTTTTCAATGTCTTTAATTGGACATCTTAAACATGGATTCAATCCGAACGAAACCAATTTTGGACTTTCCTTTATCGGCGAAATGTATGAACTCGTCGAAAAGAACAATTTTACAGTAGAAGTACAAAACGTTCGACGAATAGTCGTCTTTGCTAGACTTTGTAGCTACCGTATAAAACAGTTTACAAAGACAAAAACTCATAGTTGCTTTTCTTCACGTTTTGTCATTTTTATTGCCGTTTATTTCAGCTACTAAACTACAGACAATATGATTATATGGTATGAAGTTTTAAACTTTGAACTCTGAAAAGTTGACACGTGGCATGCGAATGTTCAAACATCGCAAATTTTCGGAATTATAAATATTAATCACACGCAAAAGTCTCACATCTTGTAGCAAATCTGTCAACAACTTGTCTTCGCACTGCTTGTCCTAAGTTGTCAACAAGTTTGTAACAAACTGTTAACAACTTTTAACAACCTTCTTGATATTATCAGACTTGTTGCAAGATTATTCCATTCAGTTCCAATCAGTTCCAATTCCGATACAGTCATGACATAACAATATTGTTACAACCTTGTGTCATCAAACTTGCAACATTCTTGTCATATCATGACTGTATCAACTGTATCAGACTTGTTAGAACAATTTTGCTACAAGTCTGATAATGCCATCAAGCTTGCCACAAGTTGTTAGCAGCTTGTTCCAAACTTGTTACAACAACTGGGAACAAGCAGTGCGAACACAACTTGTTGATAGCTTGTGAACAGATTTGTAACAACTTGTTTGTAGACCTGTAACAAATTATCCGTTTTTACGTGTGTAAGAACGCGCTACTACACACGTAAAAACGCACAAGTTGTTACAGGTCTGCAAACAAGCTGTTGCAAATCTGTTCACAAGCTGTCAGCAAGTTGTCTTCTCACTCCCTGGTCCCAGTTGTTGTAACAAGTTTGAAACAAGCTGTTAACAAGTGTAACAAGCTTAATGGCATTATCAGACTGGTTATGAGGTTGTTCTACCAAGTTTGATACAGTCATGCATGATGTAACAAGAATGTTACCAGGTTGACGACAAAAGGTTGTAACAATATTGTTATATCATGACTGCATCGGACTTGTTGTAACAACCTTGAAACAAGTCTGATAATATCAACAAGGTTGTTACAAGTTGTAAACAGCTTGTTCCAAACTTGTTGACAACTTGGTACAACCTGTCAATCTGACATCAACTTGTTATAACAACCTTGTGATTTTAATTTCAGCCATGGGATGACATTTCAGATGACGCAAAAGATTTCATTAGCTCACTTCTTGTTTTCGAGCCCTCGCAACGCTTGACAGCGGACGCCGCGTTGGGTCACAAATGGATAAAGAACAAACAACACAATAAACTAAACCTACAAACGTCTATAAGCTCTAACTGGGGTGATTCGTGTGTGTCTTTGAAAAACGAGAAAGCCAAACGGCACGCCAGGACGAAAGATTCTACAAATCCATCTGAGAATTCACCCAAAAAGTCTACATACGGGGCTATTTACAAATCACATGACGATAAGTTACACAGTATAAGCGCAAAAGACTCTGGCGGAAAAGAGCATAAACCATTAACATGTCGAAACAGCACAAGTGTGAAAAGAAAGCCGTCAAGGCAATACCGGTCGAAAGTAAACCCTGTAATGGTAGAAAAAACAGGAAAACTAAAGGCTCAGGATTTGAATGGTAATGCAACGACAGACAATACTGTCAAGTGAAAAGAATTGAAAACTTGTATGAATCGAGGCTGTACAAAGGCGAACTTGCTATCTTCATTGAAAACGTCAGTCGTTCGGCATATGAGAAAAGTGAAGCCAAGATGTTAGCCATTGACGTCCAATAGTTCTGAAGGTCGTAAACAGCCTTCTTCTCTGCGATCATTGAACATATCATACCAGCTTGTGACGTCATAGATTTATTTCATTTGAAAATCAAACAAACTAAAACAACTCAAGAATGACAAGAGGTTCTTTCTCTCCAAATAGAATTTAATTTTATTGCTGTTACTCCTTGAATGAATAAAGACAGTTTTCGGACTGACAAAAACGCTCGGCAGACCAAATTGAAAATTTTGATGTTTCCTCGACAAATACCCGTTTTGTTGCTGCGCAAAATTTTATTACTGCGCAAATCCATATAATGGAACCATTTGGCACCATTTGATGTTGAACATCATGTGTGTAGCACCATATAAAATCCTAATTGAAAACTATACAATAGATACAAGTGTACGTGTTTTAAATAGCTTTAAACACCACTCAACAGATGCCGTTCAGTAGTATTCTTTATATAAAGAATACTAATTAGGATGGACTTTATATAAAGAATTACTAATGAATATGAGTTTTATCAGGTATAAAGCCTCTTCACGTGACATATTATGGTTGACATGATTTGTTAATGAGTTAAGTGTTTGAATATCGATTACAAAAGTCTTATATTTTTATACAACGAAAAAAAACAAAATGTTAATATTTAAAAGTAGGTTTCTTGCGAACACGTGATTTGGTTCATTGTAAATAAGCAATACGTATGATGGACGGTTTTTAAAATGCCACTCACCTAAATATGAACATGCATGTTATGATATTTGGTTCATTCTGAGAAGACATGTAATATTTAACAAATATAAAACATTTTCCGTGTTGATATACAGTTATATCAACACGAGTGGAAATTGGGAAAACGAGAAATTGTGTGGAAACACGACGCCCGAAGGGTGGAGTGTTTTCACACAATTTCGAGTTTTCCCAATTTCCACGAGTGTTGATATAACTGTATATCAATACGGAAAAAAGTTTTATATTTGTTTTATATTTTAGCAAAAAGAAATATAAAGAAAGAAATTTTCCGACGTTTCCGTGTTGACATTTTAGTTATATCAACACGGCTCTTAGCCAATCAGCGTTCAGAATTTACAAATGCTATATTATGAATCTTTATAGTGAAATTCATCCTGATCAACCTTTTCACTGATTCAACCTTGACAATGAGAAAGTTGATCGAGATGAAGCTTTAAACATTACTTTGTCTTAATAATGCTGAGATCATTATTCTTAGAATGACCCAATATTACACATAAAAATTATTATTGGAGGTCAGTGTACTTAAGTTTAAAACGTCTCACAAATGTAATATATATGTTCATAGTGTATATAGTTTACAGTGTAAACATTTATTCATATTCTTTTTTAGAAATGTAATATTCAAAAATATTGTACATAATAAACTGCAAATAGAATGTATTATAGCATTATTTCACCACTATCTTAATTGAATGATTAAAATTTAATCTTCTCAGTTCTGACCTAGTTTTATTTTTATTTTGCATTGCAAAACAGCCGCAAAACTATCCTGCTATTTCTATTCCTTACGTCCGTCCGTCCGCGTTTATCTTTTATGCGGTATCCATTCTCTCCGCAGTCCGTCTCCGCGTTTTATCTAACCGTTACAGGACCGTCTTGGCTACAAGAAGCGATATGCAGCGGAAAGGGATATAAGATCAAATCTTAGAACATGCAGTTTAACCCATAGAGATTATAAATAACACTAGAGGAGGCATCGAGGTTAAAATTTGGGAACGCGGGCTAATGGGGGGCAAATTTATGTCCCGGATATAAAATCATGCTGTCATTGGCTAAATTTAAACTCCTCACCAATGGGAACACGAGTACACATCGGGACTTGAATTCCCCCAATAGCCGCATTCCTTTTTTTGCCTGTGTCAAGATTGCGATGCCTCCTCTAGTGTTATTTATAATCTCTATTGTTTAACTCCTATTAAACGGACACCTTTTGAACCTCACAGATGTATCCGATCCGCTTATAAAGGTGTCTGCTTAATAGGGGTTATAATAATAGTGTTTTATTAACATTAGGAGCAGGCAGTGTTTCAAAATGACGGATGCAGCAGCTATTGTTTTCGGTCAAACGGTAAAAGAGTTTCATATATAAAATTTTTTTATTCAGTTATATAATTTTGAAAGTTCTTAAAGTGACAGTGTCGTTAAAATTTTTATATTCTTAAAAGAATATGCTCTTAAAACTGTATAGTAACTTTTTTTGAAGATTTTTGTTCCCATGCTTTATTCTTGAGAGATTTCATTTTGTTTGTAACCATGTGACGTCATTTACTCAATTACATATATAATGAAATATCAGTAATTGTTATGTATCTTTGCTATTTTTTATCAAAATCTTTTCAAAGATGCAGCACGTTTGTTAATTTAACCCACATCATTAATAAGCATACTGGTTTTTTTATCATTTAAATCTATCAAAAATAGCAAAGATACACAAGCAGTAAATACTTAAGTAGGCGCATTGCCAGCTAATGGGTTATTAATAAGAGACATTGGCAGATTACTCTACCACTGACAAGTAAAATCGTCTGGCGTTACACAGTGTAAATTTGCCTGGCGTTAGACAAAGTCAGCTAATGGGTTAATATACCTTAATGCTGTTTATCCACTTTTGACCCAATGGCATCATTTTCATGTTGGTTATTTATAAGTTTGTGATGAACGAGAAACAAATTTGTGCAGGCCTGCCATGCTATATACCAATGATGAAACGTGGAAATGAGCCGATTGGGTCAAAAGTAAACTTCCCTTTAGATAATTGTCTAGAAGTCTAAACGTTTGCATTCAGTTCATGTGGCAAAAAGGCAGCACTTTCTTTGCGATAGTAACTCCTAGTTATATATGTAATTGAGTAAATGACGTCACATGGTTACAAACAAAATGAAATCTCTCAAGAACTAAGCATGGGAACAAAAATCTTCAAAAAAAGTTGCTATACAGTTTTAAGAGCATTTTCGTTTAAGAAAATAAAAATTTTGATGACAATGCCACTTTAAGTGACTAGTGAGAAAAACTAAATTCCATTGCCACATCCCTGAGGCCGGTTGTTCAAAGGTGGGTTAGCGCCATAGTTAGCGTTAACCCTGGGTTAAAATTTAACCTGCTGTTCTAGTTCGTGTATTTCTGCACGTCTGTTTATTTCAAAACTTCAGAGAAGTAAACTACTATCGATCCAGACAAGATCTCTAAAGAAATATTTCAAGCTGTCGAGAAGTTTGCTTTGAATTTTAGGTTAACCTAGGGTTAAGCTAACCCAGCTTTGAACAACTGGCCCCTGATAGTTAAATTATGTGAACTCTTTTAGAGAAAAAACCCCAGACCAAACCAGGCAAGAGGTACTCACAGCACACCACACCTTTAATTTAATGGATTAAATAATTTCTAATAATTATATATACAACTGCTTGAATGTTAAAACATTAAAATTGCTCGCTGAGACGAAGCCTGCTTCAGCAGGACTCCTATAATAGTTTCAAATATACACCCATGCATGCAATACACATCTCTTTTAGAAAATATTTACAGTTACAATTAGATTTCTTTGCATTTGAAACTTTTTTCTATATAATTTAAACTGTGGAGACTATATAATCCTATCACATCGAACCTTGTAAATTTTTGTTCTTCTACGACTATGTCTGTTGAACAGAACATTCGGTAGTTTCTAAAGTCCTATAAATTACATGTATGTGTTGATTCATACTTTTGGCTATAGAGCCTCGTTTTGTGAGATTCAGGGGTCATCCAAAGAAAAATTTAGAACTGTTCATTTCGACAAGAACATAACTGTGAGGTGGTGAACACAGGCTAACTGTGTGGCAGTAACGAGAGACGAGGTCAAGGCGTATTGGATAACTGAATAGCTAGTAGTGTCCTGGGGCATGCTCCCCTGGAAAATGTTGAATTCTAGAAGTCCAGAATAGCCTTTTCCTTCCTTTTCCTGCGTTGTCAGAATGACATTTGGTTTTGTTTTTGCCTTAAATATCTGTATGGGCGGTTAATTTATAACTAGTTTTCATATACTGTAAAGCTCAAAATCTCAATCCCATTTTAAGTTTTAAAACTACCCATTTTACATTTAGAACCACCCATTTTGGAAAATGGATGGCCTTAGGTGAGATTAGGTAAGCCCAAGCGTCTCACGAAAACGAGATTCTATAGCCAAAGTGATGCACTTCCGGAAGGGTCTATTCACCGACAATGCCCATCAGCATATAGATTTATCTTTATGTTATTTTCTAAAGCTGTCTAATGAATAAAACGACATCCATTCTTTGGCAGTACGGTTACATAAGCGGTTACATATTCCACCATAAGCGGGCATTCTTGGCAAGGAACACATGGAGTTAACTTGGAGTTAAACTTTCTTGGGATTAAACTTGTCCAGTTCTTGCACTGTCTGATCCAGTAGCATAGACTATCTTCTAAAGTTGTCGAGTGTTACATTCATTCTTTGGCATCACAGTTTTCAACAAGAAAAGCCCATCATGGTCCATGCAAAATTCCATCGCGATCATAATTCCACTCCCAAGAAAATGTTAACAAGATATGGTCTTCTTGAGCAAACCATATATATTGAACCATGATTTTACAATGTTTGTCAAAATATACTCTTGGTAACTTGTCTCATCGTTCTCGGTAGCATGGACACAATTCTGAAAAGGTTTCTAATTAAAAGTTCTTTAAATTAAACCTATATATTTTGGCAGTGAATGCAGTTGCAACAACGAAAATCGTTAGAATTTTACCAAGACGCTATATTCATTGCCATATATATCCGAATATTCTTGGCCAACAAGACATGCCTTTGGACAGGACTGAACACGCCATCTTTCCCTCTATGATTTCTAAGATTTTTAAATTTACATCCATTTCTTGGCAGTTGTTGCAACGAAGAAAGCCATAGTGCCAACGCTGGCAGACAAGGCCCAAAAAGCAAGTTTTACAAATATCCCCGAAGATCCCGAATTGCTTTCTGGTTGTAACCGTTCCGTAGTGTGATTCGCGGCTATCAGGACTGAACGAGAGCGTTGTCGAAGAATTACGTCTGGACGTTGATTCGATAATTCTTTGACGAATGTATCATGGATTCTCACGGCAGAGCTGAAAATGAAGTGACATAAAGTAAAATGCTATGAATCATGCATGCATTATGTCTCATTGGGACGAACGAGATTTTAACCCTCCTTTATTAAATCAGCTAAGGATGACCCCGCTTTGCCGGTTCCAGGTGTGAGGATAATTTTAGATGTATCGAGATACGTCCAGTGAACTCTATGTAAACTGGAACGATAACTCCTATTATAAAGACTATAATTCGCTGAAGCCAAAATAGTTTTTCTGAGTTTTGAGCTGAAATACTTGATCCCAAACGTATGGCTATATATCAATCTGAAGCTATTGAAATTGCTATTCGGTGTGGAAATTTCAAGACTTCAGCGAAAAGAAAAATATTTTAAAAGTACAAAAACAACTGCCATTCGGCAAAAAAATGGTACGTCGTTTTGGCTATAGAGCCTAACTGTGTGGCTTCAGATTTGAACTTCTTCCACTACCTCTAACTGACTTGGTACGCATCTGATTGGTTAATCGAATATATCAAACGCATCTGATCGGTTAATCGAATATATCAAACGCATCTGATTGGTTAATCGAATATATCAAACGCATCTGATTGGTTAATCGAATATATCAAACGCATCTGATTGGTTAATCGAATATATCAAACGCATCTGATTGGTTGATGCTATATTTGTTGAACTGCTATATTTGCAAATGAATATAAACTCTACGTTTCAATTAAAAAAAGTTCGAAAGGTGCAAAACTTGGGCAATGCTTATGTCTGCGAGTCCCCCTTTGTTATGAGCAGAACTGATGCGCAGAACAGACTTTACAGCATCTTTAATGGTAGCGGTAGCGGTAGGGGTAGTGGTCAAATCTGAACCTCTATATTTCTCCGCTGGGAACGTTACATATAGTATGAACACTCTACATATTCAGAGATGTAACTTAACACTTGCCCGCGCGGCAAGTGAATATCATGACAGACAAGTAAACACTTTATCTTGCTTGCCCGATTGGGCAAGTTGTCTTGCCACAAAAAGCTGGGCATCTTTAAGTTTATGTTTTCATTGGCAAATAAATTTTTTATATTGATTCAAATTTTGTTTTTTGTGGGCCAAAGCTAGATCTGAGCCATATAGAGCAGCGGGAGAACGGGTCAACATGTTGTCCCCTTAATTTATACCCTCTACCTACAGTAGGTACCCCAGTGGCCATTGTCTGATTATGGCAAGTGAATTTTATTCAGGGCAACTAATTTTCATGTCCAACTTGCCCCGAGGGCAAGTGGTCAAAAAAGTAAAGTTGCACCACTTTACATATTCATATCAGATCCAGTTGTCTTTACCTTTCCTTGAGATATCTCTTCGAAGCACTTTCAAGTTTTTGAGGAGGATATTTCTTGAAAAGATCGTGCGCTTCTTCAATAAGTTGTTCCAAACTTTGCGGAATATGTTGTGGCAGTGAACACAGGAAGTGATGAACTGCACTCATCTCACATTCACAAGATAACAACTCATTGCGATGTGATATCACAAGCTGAAATAAAAGAGAATTATTACGAAACGCAGTGGTGCCTAAATTACTTTGAATTTGTACTCGAGTTAAAAGTAGAAGTATAATTACCAATAAAACGACTTGAGTAAGAGTAAAAAGTACTGGAGGCAAAATGTACTTAAGTTAAAAGTACAAAGTGTCCTTAAAATACTTGAGGTAAAAAGTAAAAGTATTATTGTCTCTAGCGTGTAGGGGGGGGGGGGACTTCTCCAATGGATTGACATACAAAAGACACAAAACAGCACACGCATTATACAGTATGTGTGCACCTAATATACAATACTTCACGGCATGGTCTACTTTCCAGACCCCGTTGAAGATATACGAAATCCATTACATAAATAATGCTTATACGTAAGCCACAAACGAGAGATCTCAGACGCATGTAGAGGTCCAAATGTCCTATTATTTATCCCAAAATTAAAATAAATCGGGAATAAATTACGTAAAATTTTTAAACAAAAGTTAGAAAGTAACGAAATACTTCGCCACAAAATGAAAATAACGAAGTAAACGTTACTTCTTAAAACGACTTCGTTCCAAGTAAAAGAACTCCACAAAAAATTTACTATGTTACATGCTGACTTTTCAAAAATAGTACTCAAGTACAGTAACGAAGTACGTTTACTTCGTTACTTGACACCACTGTATGAACGTTATACTCCGTGGGCAGGACTGAAGAAAATAATTTTATCCGAGGAAGCACAACCTGGAGAATTTTCTTGCAGACCAACTGAGTATTTTTGTGCTAAATCTGTGCCTAAACATAGTGTCCTTCCTAGAGCTGACCATGGCCTGTCAATTCAAATACTACTCGAGTTGTATGCACGTTGAATGCGACAGTTTTGGGCAAACGTTGTATAGTGTGCTGTCAATCGTCCTTTAGGAGTCTGTTTTTCTCGCGCTCAGCTTCAAATCAGGGTTTAAATAAATTTGTCTTCAACTACAATATCCAATGATATAACCGTTTTCATTGGAGGATTTTCCTACTGACATGGTTTCTACTTACAGCAGCGCCTAGGTAAATAGGCATCAACGGATGTGTCCCCAGGAAGAAATCAAAAATACGAAATATCGAGTCTGGATCGTTGACGACGTGTGCAAACCACGTGATTAGCCAACTCAAGGCAAACATGTGACCAACATCAGACCTAAAGGAGAAAGAGTAGTGGTGGTGATCAGGCGAGGCCATAGTCCATTTTGTATGATTGATGAAATTGGATGCACCTCCACTTTCCTTATAAATGTCCCAACTATTTGCAAACTCGTGTATTGGATCACTTCATGTCTCTTCATGATTAGTCAATACACCCTTCTGGAAAGTACATCACTCTGGCTACAGAGCCTCGCTTTCGTGTGTGTGACATTAGCCATTCCGAAGTTGATGAGTGGACTGGGGACGAGTGTTAAAAAGTGCCCAAATTAAGAAATGAACCAAATCACTAAAAAGACCACCTCAAAATTAGTAAGTATACAAAGTTTGAAGACGTTTACATGAATAT